>CM077648.1:115543618-115801118 GCA_039707465.1 Rhabdophis nuchalis
TGTGGGTGGCACTACCAACTCCGTTTTCACTGGCAGAGGGTTGCAGGAGACCATCGCAGCTGAAAATGGAGCTCGTGAATGCTGCGGGTGGCACTACCAACTCCGTTTTTACTGACAGAGGGTTGCAGGAGGACATTGCAGCTGAAAACGGAACTCGTGAGTGATGCGGATGGCACTACCAACTCCTTTTTCACTGACAGAGGGTTGCAGGAGGCCATCGCAGCTGAAAATGGAGCTTGTGAGCGCCGCAGGTGGCATTACCAACTCCGTTTTCACTGACAGAGGGTTGCAGGAGGGCATCGCAGCTGAAAATGGAGCTTGTGAGCACCGCAGGTGGCATTACCAACTCCGTTTTCACTGACAGAGGGTTGCAGGAGGGCATCGCAGCTGAAAATGGAGCTTGTGAGCACCGCAGGTGGCATTACCAACTCCGTTTTCACTGACAGAGGGTTGCAGGAGGGCATCGCAGCTGAAAATGGAGCTTGTGAGCACCGCACGTGGCACTACCAACTCCGTTTTCACTGACAGAGGGTTGCAGGAGGCCATCGCAGCTGAAAATGGAGCTTGTGAGTGCCGCAGGTGGCACTACCAACTCCGTTTTCGCTGGCAGAGAGTTGCAGGATGCTTTCACAGCCAAAATCTAAGCTCGGGAGCCTGTTTTCGTTGGCAGAGTGCTCGGGCCACCACAGGTGCCCTTGACACAAGTGACGTCAAGGGCCACACACCTGCCCACCCCGCAGGTCAAACACAACCCTGATGTGGCCCTCAAGGAAATAGAGTTTGACACCTCTGCTCTAGTTGATATATCGACGACCCTCCCTGAGAACGTGGAGGGAAAAATTGCAAAGAAAGATTGTTGTTTTCACGCTGGTGTAATTTTTTTTTTGCAAAACTATAACTTTCACAGTACTCAAGAGCCAATGGTGTCAACTACCACATTTGGCGCCTTCAAAAAAAAGGTTCATTGGTTGTTGAACACGGTTGCCTCTTACTGGTAGACTATCCTCACACCGTCTTGGCATAATCGACCATGTATAAATTGTATAAATCTGCATTTTACTTGCATAGCTTCATTAATCACACTTCATTTAACGTCATTAAATTAGATAGTCAGGAAGCACTTTTCCCTCAAGTGCATTGCCATTTTTGTAATAAGGTGGTTTGTAGATAAAAGACAACAGGGAAATTGTAAATAAAAGACGATGGGAAGTTGATTTTTCGAGAATTACTACTTTAAAAAAAAAAAAAAAGAAGATCCTTCTCCCAATACTCTTGCCACTGCAAAAATGTAAAGGCAATTTTTTTTAAAAAAATAATAATAATAAAAAGGGCACTTATTTCTCCCATCTTAAAAAGCAAATATAAATGCTGCACTATAGCCTAGATTTAAATGGAAATGCTTTGAAATGGAACACGTGGCTTTTATAGAGCTAAACAGAGCTCTCCCATGGAACCAAGGACAACCAGGGAAAGCTTTTATTCAGGTTTACAAAGTATTTAATGGACCGGAAAATTTAGCACTAGATAAGAAAGTTGAAATCAAAAGAACATCTTAACAAGGGTTGTTTTCAGTTTAGATGTAGAGTTTGTAAGGAGGAACAAGATTATTAAATCGACGTTTTTGCTTGATAGCAGCATTCAGGGAGGGCTGTTGCTAGGGGGAAAACCGGTTTCAGATCAGTGTTTCTCAACCTTAGCAATTTTAAAATGTGTGGACTTCAACTCCCAGAATTCCCTAGCCGGCTGCAATATTCCTTGTATTCCACTGCCTTGTTCCCTGAAGGATAAAATCTTGTGCCCATAAAGTTTCTGACTTCGAATGTGTATTCTTTACCCACAGAAGCTGGCCAAAGTTAGATTTGGCTTTATAGCCAAATAAAATGGCTATATCCTTGTAAAATGGCTACATCATTTATTTTACTATGTTCGACATCTCTTTCCCCCCCCCTCTTTTACATCTCTATGGATGATTACCCAGAATAGGACAGAAAACATGGAACACAGAATCATAGGATTGGAAGGGACCTTGGAGGTCTTCTAGTCCAACCCCGTTTTGAAGGCATGAGACCTTATATTATCCTGGTCACATGTTTATTTTTGTAAACCTCCAGTGATGGAGCACCCACAACTCCGGGAGGCCCGATGTCCCACTGATTAATCATCCTCACTGTCAGAAAATGTCTTCCTTACTTTTAGGTTAGATCTTTCTTTAACAAGCTTCCACCCATTACTTCTTGTCCTGCCCTCAGGTGCTTTGGAGAATAAGTCAATCTTTCTTTTCTGTGACAGCCCTTCAAGTACTGGAAAAGTTAAAATAAAACAACGGACTCAGCATAGCGAGTGGATATCCCTTTCTCAAGGAATCTGCAGAAGAGATTTTTGGGCTGCATATTGCTATTTTCCTGGGAGAAGGATAAAGATAAACGCAGACTTTTTTTTTATGCAGACATTTTTATGTGGCTTCTCATGGACATAAGAATTAATGCTGAATTCTTCTTCTGAGGCTTTTATAAGGAGCAGATTCCCAGACATCCCATTTCTCCAAAGTATCAAAAGATGTCAAAAATCCTGTCTCTGATGGCCTAAAAGATATGATTAAACCACATGGTACTTTATCTATCTATCTATCTATCTATCTATCTATCTATCTATCTATCTATCTATCTATCTATCTATCTATCTATCTATCTATCTATCATCTATCTATCTATCTATCTATCTATCTATCTATCTATCTATCTATCTATCTATCTATCTATCTATCTATCTATCTATCACTGTGTGTGTGTGTGTGTGTTTCAATATAACTCTGGAACGCCTCAAGCAATTGCAACCAAACTTGGTACACAGATGATTTACTCTCTGGAAACAAATACTGTGGGGGTAAGACACCTCTAACATTCCTCGGGGTGTGCGTTCTGTTATGATATAGCCTGTTTTGCCTTAAAATGGCTTCTACTGTACTGCCATAAAATGGCTTCTACTGTACAGCACAGTGGAGTTGCCATGGTAACGGCTTCAGGGGGCTCCCTCTGGTAAGGGGGAAAATCCAACATTAGAAATTAAGTTTGGTCCGGACATTTCCCCCCTATAAATAAATACCTGGGGCAACGCCAGGTTAACAGCACTAGTTGCACATAAAGGGGCACATTCTCACGAATGCACAATTATTCCACCATAATTAAGGAAAGCCACCCAACTGTTGGTCCTACTGAGGAAACTCAGATGGATTTAAGATGGCAGCTGGATTGGTGTCTAGCTGTCCTTTCAGTTATCAACACTCATCAACAAAGATAAACTCTGAGGGGGAAAAATGTAAATTCTGAACAAGGAAGAGGAGCAGGAACAGGAAGAGTGATCCAGTTTTGGTTACCACTTTACAAAAAAGATGTTGAGACTTTAGAAAAAGTGCAAAGCAGCTAAGGTGATGAAGGGCCTAGAGACTAAAAAACACGAAGAACGGTTGCAGGATTTTGGTATGGCCAGTCTGAAGAAAAGAAGGACTTCGAGGGGGTGAGGACATGATTATTATTATTATTATTTATTTAATTTGTATACCGCCCTTCTCCCTCTCGGGACTCAGGGCGGTGAACAGCCACAATAAAAAGAAGAGATACAAAAATTAAAATAGCAGATTAATAAATATTAAATAGTTTGGCCTCTTAATTATAACACCCAATACTAGACTACTGTAACGTCTAGACTACTGTAACACTCTCTACATGGGGCTCCCCTTGAGGTGCACCCGAAGACTACAGCTAGTTCAGAATGCAGCCGCGCGGGCAATATTGGGTACCTCTAGGTATTCCCACGTAACACCGCTCCTGCGCGAGCTGCACTGGCTGCCTGTGGTCTTTCGGGTGCGCTTCAAGGTGCTGGTCACCATCTTCAAAGCGCTCCATGGCATGGGACCTAGTTATCTGCGGGATCGCATCCTACCCCATACATCCCTTCGGCCGATTCGCTCCCACAGAGAGGGGCTTCTCCAGGTGCCATCCACTAGGCAATGCCAGCGGGTGACGCCCAGGGGAAGGGCCTTCTCTGTGGCGGGCCCGACCCTCTGGAACGACCTTCCCCCCGAACTTAGATCTATTCTGGACCTCCGCTCCTTCCGCCAGCAACTAAAAACCTGCTTTTTCCAACAGGCCGACCTGGCCTAGCCTACCGTTTTCAGCCTCAGTTGTTTAGTAGAGAAATTTTAAATTGGGCTTTAGGGATTTTAATGGGGTAGTTTTTAGCACAGGGTGTAATTTAATATAGTTTTAATGTATTTATGTATTTATGGCGATGTATTGTATTTTTTATATTTTCCTGTGCACCGCCCCGAGTCCCTTCGGGGAGAGGGGGCGGTTAATAAGTCGAATAAATGAAATGAAATGAATGAATGAAAACCAATTAAAAGACTATACGAGGCCGGTTGCACAAAATAGATGTGTCTTCAAAGCCTGACGCAAGAGACGTAAGTCTGAGATCGTGCATAATTCAGGGGGTAGGTCATTCCAGAGGGCAAGAGCTGCCACAGAAAAGGCTCTTCCCCTGGGGGTCGCCAGCCGACATTGTCTGGCCGACAGCACCCTGAGGAGGCCCTCTCTGTGGGAGCGGACTGGTTGGTGGGAGGTATTTGGCAGCAGGAGGCGGTCTTGCAGGTAACCAGGTCCCATGCCATGGAGCGCTTTAAAGGTGATCACTAGAATCTTGAAGCGCACCCGGAAGGCCACAGGCAGCCAGTGCAGCTCACGCAGGAGAGGTGTCACATGATAGCAGTATTCCAGTATTTGAGGGGCTGCCACAAAGATGAGGGGGTCAACTTATTTTCCAAAGGACCAGAAAGCAGGACAAGAAACAATGGATGGAAACTAATCAAGAAGAGAAGCAACCTGGAACTAAGGAGAAACAGTGAGACAGTTAACCAATGGAATGGCTTGCCTTCAGAGGTTTGTGGGTGCTCCACCATTGCTTTCTAAGAAAAGACTGGACAGACACCCATCTGAAATGGTATAGGGTCTCCTGCTTGAGCAGGGGGTTGGACTAGAAGACCTCCAAGGTCCCTTGCAACCCTCAGCACAAATAACTTCCCATGTAGAGCGGGCTAAAGCTTATAGCTGAGCTGCGTGGAAAACAATGGTTTTCTTAATAGCTCAGTGATCCTTACCCTGCAAACTTATCTGATGTTCTTAGATATACATGTATGTGTAAAAGTAGTTGTTGTCAACGCTCTTATAGCAGCGTTTCCCCTAGTGGTAGAGCAACTTTGCTCTCTAATTTTAAAGTTGATTTATGAAAGTTAATAACCTCCAGCTTCCATATAAATGTACAATGATGCTCTAAGGCCATTCTCTAGCTATTAAACACATTTCCAAGTTTAATAATGCTTAGAACGTTCATTAAAGCAGCTTCATTAAAGTCAAGAGAGCTGATTTTTCTCCTGTACATAACCTCCCCACGCTAAGGCTGTTAAATTAACCAGAACAGCATATTCTGAATTCTGTACCAGTAAACAAATCTGGGATTTTATTTGTAGCAGAATTACACGTGAATCATGCTGAAAAGACACGCTCGGCCTTGACAGAATCTGTGGTTAGGAGCTAGTATGAAAAAGTCACGGTCATTTTAAAAGAGAACGAATTTTAACTTAGTTTGGAGATTGATTCCTCTCTGTTTATAAGCAATGCTTGGAAGCAGGAATAAGTGAATAACCACGCAGCTGAAACTGTTTTAATGCATCCCATTTTCAATAGCAGCAATACTAACACAGATTAGTACTGTTGTAGCCCACCCTTCTTCTGCAATGCACCGTACACCATTTCTCCACAATCCTTTTCTCGCAATAAAACAGACCCGAAAAGACAGCAAGTAGTTCAAAATCATCCAGCTTAGTAGGTGGATAAATAGATTTTGGCAACACAACTCCCCACAACACATACCCGAAGCATGCAGAATCTGCTTTTAATTTGATTTTGATGGGGGTACAGAAAAGGATCCAATCCATTGCCAGAGCCTGTTGTATTTCCAGCTTTGTGGGCCAAATGATGTCACCGGGGTGGAAGCAAACAGCAAGCCCCACCCAACACAAAGTTGTGTGTTGTCTTGAATAATTCCATTTGCTTTTAGCATCTTCAATTGGTATTTAATCCGTATGTAGGATTATTTTGCATTCCATTCTCTGCCAAACCGCCACTCAGCTGTGTAAATCCTACATCGGGTCTAAAAACACTATTCTTTTATAAAGATGGGTGCCAGAAGTGGAATCCACAATACGGACAGCATTAAAATTTGGGGAAAGTCAACCAAGGTGATTGTGTGGCAAAGGGAAGGGACATCAGATACATTCGAAATCTGCAGATGTTAAGCATTACTGGTCACTAAGCATTTGTCCAGCTCTGGAGCAAAGAGATAAGGAGAAAAAGGTTGCTGGCTGACTCGGAGGAAAACAGCTAGAATAATTTTTTTTCTTTGCTTGACTACTTGAGACAGAATTGTTGGTCTGGTCGGTGTCACAAAAATGTAGCAATGGTAGATTCTACATTCTACATTCCCAAAGAGAAAACACACAAGGTATTTTGCATGGCTGCCATGAATCATGAAAGTTCACAACAGAACACCAGAGGTGGATTCCTACCAGTTCGGCCCGGTTCAGCCGAACTGTTAGTGGTATGCTGGCCTAGGTTGCAGAGAACGGCAGTGACCCAGGCTGGCCATGCCCCCAAGCCGGTTCCTCAGTCACTGCCATCTTTTTTTGTACTGTGCATGCACAGAACAATTTCCATTGAACTGCGCAAAGCGTGCACACGAGCGAACCGGCAGTAACGCCAGCTAGAACCCACACCTGCCCCATAGTAATATCTATATAAATAAAAATGTAAAATAGTTTGTACGAATCCACTAATCTCAAAAATTACTGGACCGATTTACACCAAACTTTCACACAATGTTGACAAGGACTTCTGATAATAGAATAGCTACTCATTTTGTGCCTAGCACGCATGTATCATGGATGGATGGATGGATGGATGGATGGATGGATGGATAGATAGATAGATACAAAGAAAGAAAGAAAGAAAGAAAGAAAGAAAGAAAGAAAGAAAGAAAGAAAGAAAGAAACACAGTAGGTAGGTAGGTAGGTAGGTAGGTAGGTAGGTGGAGAAAGAAAGAAATACAGTAGGTAGGTAGGTAGAGGGATAGATAGATAGAGAGGGAGAAATACAGTAGGTAGGTAGGTTGGGCCTTATATGATGGTTGTGTGTATGTGTGCAGGTGTAGATCTACACACAGATTGGTTGGCCATTTAACCAGACTGGGCCACAGCAACGCGTGGCCGGGTATACTAGTACCATAATAAAAAGGGAATAATTTACAAGTCAACTAGGGCAGGGGTCCCCAACCTTTGCAACTTTAAGTCTGAAGGACTTCAGCTCCCAGAATTCTGGGAGGTCTGAAGTCCTTCAGACTTAAAGTTGCAAAGGTTGGGGACCCCTGAACTAGGGTATATTTTGCTTCAAGATGAAAAGCTAAGGAAAAGGGCTATTCCTGCATTTTAGGGCCATCATCTCTCTGGAACCTCTAAGATTTACAATCATTTCTGTGAAATAGCAGTTTAGGAATTGAATACATTAGACATTGCATGGGGGCCATACCACAAATCTTTAAATTTATCCTGATGTGAGAACCTGATTTAATTTCCCCCAAGGGACACAGAAGAACGTTTGTCTTTTTCCTCTGAAAAGCTTTTCAGAAGTTTCAAGAGAAGATCAAGAGTGTCCAAAATTAAAAGAAACAGAATTTGTTAAAACCACCAGTATCAAAGAAGGCTCCATGTTTTCTAGGATTGTTAACATTCTGGGGTTTTTGAAAGGAAATAAACAGTCGACACAATTGGATAAATGTGGTAGCAGGCAAAACCAGGGCAAATTTTTACTAGGTGCAATGTAAAGATAAAATAAATTATCATTATTATTTTTTTAAAAAGTCAAAAGAAAATGTAATGGATAAGTATGTAGAAAATGTTCACAATGAAATATGGTTCCCCAAATTCTCAAGCTTAAATTGCCTGCGACGATCCCTGAATGAATTATTATCCGCTGGTGAAAATTCTGTTCTCTTATTTGAGAGGGTTAGCCACGTGGAATAGATAAAAAGCTTTCTCAAAAAGAAACCTTGGCAATAGATAGGACAGACCCATTTTGAAGGCATCCTCATTAAGATTCCCCAATCTGAAGTCCTTATTAAAATTTAAGATAACAGAGTTAATACTTATTTGAAATCACAATAGAGGAAGGCTGTCTGCAAGGTATACCCACATAGGCCACGATGGTGGCTGTGATGCAGGGGTGGATTCCTGCTGCCATTACTACCGGTTCGGCGCCCGAATAAATTTGCACTCTGCGTGCGTGCACATTTGCCCTTAAAATGGTCTATGCAAGCGCACAACATTAAAAAGGGGGGAAAATATTACATTATTTCAATGAAAATTGGTCTGCAGATGTGCAGAACAGAAAATCAAGATGGCGCCACCGAGGATAAAACTGGCATGGCCACGTGTCCGCTGGAGTTACTATCTATTTAGCCGAACCGTACCGTACCGGTAGGAACCCACCTCTGTTGTGATGGAATAAGCAAATGACACAAATAAAACAACAACAACAGGAGAATGACCTACCCCCCGACCTTCGTACCATCACGGACCTACGCCTCTTCCGCCGGGCACTAAAAACACATCTATTTCATGCGGCCGGCCTGGTATAGTTTGAACTAGTATAGTTTTAATTGGTATAGTTTTAATTGATTTTAATGGTTTTAACTAAATTTTAGCACAGACTCTAAATTTAATTTATTTTAACTGTTTTTGTATGTACGGTTTTTATATTTCTGTGCACCGCCCTGAGTCCCTTCAGGGAGATAGGGCGGTATACAAATATGATAAATAAATAAATAAACTTCAATCACACCAACATGGCTGCCATCTTGACTCTTGCACCTCCCTCTGAAGACACCCTGACCAAGTTTCCATTGTTGATGGGGGGAAAAAAACATATTTTACCACACACAAAGAGGAATACATTGGAACAAAACCTCCAATGGACCAGTGATGGGTTCTGGATCCCGTTGCACAAGTAAAATGCAAGAGGGCGGGGCGTCCACCACATGAACGCGTGCAGCACACACACACATGTGCGCAGCGCAGGCATGTGCACTTACTGCCGGCGATGCTCAACGACGCTCCAGCTGCTTGGCGGAGCGTCGCGCAGGCGCCATACGCTCCATGCGTGTGCGCGGAAGCCCCAAACAGCTCAAATACATGGAAGGCGGGCGGGCCCTCCGGAACACTATACTGGAACGGTACCTGGTGCTCCCGGCAGGCAGCGGTACGCCCGTACAGGGACGTACTGGTCGTAACCCACCACTGCAATGGACCCATCGTTCCTGTACCAGAATCCCACTGCATGCATGGCTAGAAGGAGGATAATGTTTAAATCTCTCTATTTGCCCTCCTTCTTTTGGAACCAAGGTGAGAAGAAGAGCGCTCTCTTCGAGCGTACCTACCTGGGCTTGTGAGTGCACCAAGGGCCCCTGATGCTGTGGAGAGTGCATTCGCATTGGTGGTGTTGGCTGAGGACTGGGCTGCGGCCGCTGCAGCTGCTAAGGTTGCCAAATTTTGTAGCTGTAAAGCATTCATCCCTGCAGAGAAAAAGGAGAGCTAGTTGATTACCCGAGGCAAACAATTTGTTTTAAATCCACAAACCCAGTGGGAAACGTCCCATCATACGGGTAGTCCTCGACTTACAACAGTTCGTTTAGTGAACTGTTGTGGCCCAGTCGGCTCCGGATGAGCTGCTGATGGACTCCTCTAGTGAGGAGTCCTATGAGTCTGCTCTGGAGGAGGAGGGCGACCTTGAGAGAGCAGAGAGCCCGGCTAGTCATCAGGAGGCACCTGGGTCTTGGATAGTGGGGAGGATCAAGGCCAGTTTGTCTCTGATGCTAGGTTAAGACGGGCTGAAAAAAGAAAGCTTCAGTTGCAGCAGAGGCGAACTCAGAGGAGTTGAATTAGTCCCAGCTGCCTAATGACTGGCCCCTCCCAAGAGGGTTTAAAAGGAAGCCTATGCTAAGGAAGTCCTTGCAGAGAACAACGTATCATTTCTAGGTTTGAGTTCTTGTGAAGAAGCTTTGTCTCGGTCATTCAGGCAAGCAGCCAAGAGCCTTGTAATTAGTTGAAGGAAGGGGGGTCAGAACAGTGAACATTCAAAGTTCCAACAGCACAGAAGAAAGTGACTTACAGCCATGTTTTCCACACTGACGAACACTGAAGCATCCCCACGGCCATGTGATCAAAATTCAGATGCTTGGTAACTGGTTCACACTTATGACCCTCGTTGTGTTCCAAGGTCATATGAAAACAATACCGATAGCCCTTAGCAGAGGGGGGTTCGTACCGGTTTGGACTGGTTTTGCCAAAACTGGTATTGGTTTTCCAGCCTCGGTCGCCAGAACCTGCAGCGACTCAGGTCTGCCACACCTCCGAATTGGTTCTTCGGTCGGGGCGGCATGTTGTTTTTTCATTTTTTAATGTTCTGTGCATTTGCAGACCTATTTATGGGTTACTGAGCATGTGCACGGAGCACACACGCAAAATTGCGCGCACACCAAACCAGCAGTAATGTTGGCAGCAACCCACCCCTGGCCCTTGGACTTATATACCTCTTCATAGTGCTTTTACAAAACTCTCTAAGCAGTTTTACAGAATCAGCATATTGTGCTGAACAATCTGGATCCTCATTTTATCGTCCTCAAAAGGATGGAAGGCTGAGCTGGTGAGGCTCGAACCACTGGCAGTCGTCAGAATTAGCCTGCAATACTGCATTCAACCACTGCGCCACCATGGCGCCACCACAAGTGATCACCTTTTGCAACCTTCTGACAAGCAAAGTCAACGGGGAAACCAGATTCATTTCACAACCAGGTTACTTACTTATCAACTGCAGCAATTCATTGAACGATGTGGCAAGCGAGGTCGTAAAATGGGACAAAACTCACGTGAGAGAGGTCTCACTTAATAACAGAATTTTTGGGCTCCATGGTGGCCATAAGTTGAGGGCTACCTCTATTCTCTTAGCCTGTCTTTTATATTTGGTCCTCCTCTTTTTATTTTTAAACCGCTCGTTAAATGTTTTGTTCTGTATTGGTCTTTCACCAAAATGCAGCCTGACTTGACTTGGGATTTGCAAAGACCGTACTTTTCCAGTTCTCTTGATTTTCATTTTAAAAAGGAACCTGTTCTGACGGAGGAGATGACAGGGAGTCAGCACGAGCCCTCATGAATGCGACGCATGAGTTGCGCCACGAGGCCACAATCAAAAATGCAGGGGAAATTATCTTGGGATACCTCTGAGTTGTTTATCAAAACGGTATGTCAAAGGCGAGCAGCATCTCTTCCTCCTTGCAAAATCCTTTAGAAAGCATCGCAAGAATACAGTTGTTATCTAACAACGATGCAGTTGACTTCAAAAGGGAGAAAAGAAGAAAAGAGGCTGGGTTACTGCCTAGCAATCCATCAGTCTGGTTTCACCGGGGATAATTTGCTGTAAAGTCAAATCCACTGTGGCTCCGAATTAGGAGAAGTCATCTGAGTCACACAGTTGAAACAATTTCCATTCCAGTAAAGATGCTCACTGAACATTTACTCAGAGCTCTGAAGGTAGTTTAATCACGGGAAATTTAATTAAGACATCCTGCACAATCCCTAGAAGATCAAGATTACAGATTGTTGTGCAGGAAGCTTCAATAACAGAAAAAGTAGGTGCATATGTCAAACAACCAACGCAAAAGGCATAAGCAGATTCCTCATATTTTTCACTCTTTAGGAAACTCGGTGTATGTAATAATTTTCTGGTGATGGATATCAGAATAAATAAGGGGCAGGATCTTTCTCAAGACCTCTACCTGCTAGTAGACATTTCCTGCATGAGCAGGGAGTTGGACTAGAAGACCTCCAAGGACTCTTCCAACTAATTCTATTCTATTCTATTCTATTCTATTCTTCCACTCCACTCCCTTCCACTCCACTCCCTTCCACTCCACTCCCTTCCACTCCACTCCACTCCCTTCCACTCCACTCCCTTCCACTCCACTCCACTCCCTTCCACTCCACTCCACTCCACTCCACTCCAATCCACTCCACTCCCTTCCACTCCACTCCACTCCACTCCACTCCACTCCCTTCCACTCCACTCCACTCCCTTCCACTCCACTCCCTTCCACTCCCTTCCACTCCACTCCATTCCATGTAATAGCTACCTGCCAAATAGATACTAAAACAAATCTTTCTGGGAGTTGGAAAAGAACCAGCCAAGATCCAAAACAAAGAGGAAAGAGCCAACAGCATCTCATTGCTCTTTGTCAGTTCGTATACCTCCATATAATTGGACGAGGTTTATATTTAACAGACCACACTGTTTAACAAGGCACTTAGTGCAAATAAGCTGTGCTTTTCCCCTCCTGACTTCATGCCATGGATAAATCAGAGGAGCTCTTTTGAACCCGCTGCAAACTTTGTCCAAAACACACTCATTTCAAAGTGTTAACGGCTGACATAATGGGATGGAGCTGTATAACCACAGGGATATTCATGCATTGGCTCTGTTTATCACCTGAACCTTTTGTTAGCTAAATACCCAGCCAGGATGCGTTCTCATGCTTAGCTACCAGAGAAGCTACCTTTATTAAAACCATCAGATCTCGATGATGACAGGAATGGCTACTTAACCTGACTGCCTTTTCCTTGAAGAAAAAGAAAAATTCACCAACAGGTTCGCAAGAACCAAATCAGGTGCACTAGACCAGGGGCCGGCAACCTTAAACACTCAAAGAGCCACAAAGGTCCTAACCAGAAGCCTCCCGTTCAATTCTGGAGCCAACTGGAAGTCTGATTCCCCCACCATGGAGTCTCCTTCTAGCGCGGCATCCTTTTTCCTCTACCTGCCCTGCCCGAAAGCCCTATCAATTGTGGAGCCGACCGGCAACAGGGAGCCGCAGCAGAGGGTTGAAAGAGCCACATGCGGCTCCGGAGCCATGGGTTGCTGACCCCTGCACTAGACTGGGAGTCTCCAACCTTGGCAACTTTAAGCCTGGAGGACTTCCAGAATTCCCCAGCCAGCTTTGCTTAAAGCGAGGCTTAAAGTTGCCAAGGTTGGAGACCCCTGCACTAGACAGCACACCCAAAATGGAGGATGAGTGGACAGAGGTGTGAATGGAAAGCATTATCTTGCACAGGTAGTCCTCAACTTGCAACAGTTTATTTAGTGAGCATTTGAAATAAAAAATGGCACTGAAAAAAGTATAGCATTTTTCACACTTACAACTATTGGAGCATCCCCATGGTCACATGATCAAAATTCAGACGCTTGGCAACTGACTCATGTTTAAGACGGATGTCGTGTCCCAGGGTCATGTGATCCCCTTTTGCGACTTTCTGACAAGTCATGTCAGCAGGGAACCTGGACTCACTTAACCACCATGTTACTAAGTTAACCACTGCAGTGGTTCATTTAACAACTGTGGGAAGAAAGGTGGTAAAACGGGATAAAACTCACTTAACAACAGTCTCACCGAGCAAGAGAAATTATGGGACCTCGATTGTGGGACCTATAATTTTCAGGATAAGGTCGCACATCCCATTGCTCTGCATCTGATTGCTCTTTACATTCTCAAGCTGTTTTGAGAATTGATTATTGTGTAAAATCGATTGTTTTCACACAGAAGCAAGAGGCCTTTTCTTTTGCTATTGTGGTTTCTCCCCTACATTCCACAGTATAATGTGCCAGCCGTGTGTAGCAGCTGCCAAAAAAGCCAACACAGTTCTAGGCTGCATCAACAGAGGGATAGACTCAAGATCACGCGAAGGGCTAATACCACTTTATAAGGCCTTGGGAAGGCCACACT
Organism: Rhabdophis nuchalis; assembly: GCA_039707465.1. Taxonomy (NCBI): domain Eukaryota; kingdom Metazoa; phylum Chordata; class Lepidosauria; order Squamata; family Natricidae; genus Rhabdophis; species Rhabdophis nuchalis. Next base: position 115,557,551 of record CM077648.1, read on the forward strand.
TGGGATACGGCATTCAGTTTTGTTGGCCACAATGTAAAAAAGATGTGGAGACTCTGGAAAGAGTGCAGAGAAGAGCAACAAGCAGTGGTGGGTTTCTGCAGGCTCGCACCTACTCGCGAGAGCCGGTTGGTGAAATTTAGAGAACCGGTGAGAGGGGGTTCCACTGGCGTACCTAGAAGTAAATCTGGCCCGCCGCTGCCAGTGACCCAACGAGAAGGAAAGGAAAGGAAAAGAAAGGAAGGAAGGAAAGAAAGAAAGAAAGAAAGAAAGAAAGAAAGAAAGAAAGAAAGAAAGAAAGAAAGAAAGAAAGAATTTATCATCAAAATTGAGTCCAAAATTTTGGTTGCTAAGCAAGAGCGTTGTTAAATGAGTTTCACCACATTTTAAAAGGTGGCCACTCCCACCCTGTCACATGACTGCCAAGCCACGCCCACAAAATAGGCCACACCTACAATACAATACAATACAATAGCAGAGTTGGAAGGGACCTTGTAGGTCTTCTAGTCCAACCCCCTGCGTGGGCAGGAACCTTATACCATTTCAGACAAATAAATATCTAACATCTTCTTAAAGACTTCCAGGGTTGGGGCATTCACAACTGCTGGAGGCAAGCTGTTCCAGAGGTTAATTGTCCTAACTGTCAGGAAATTTCTCCTTAGTTCTAAGTTGCTTCTCTCCTTGATTAGTTTCCACCCATTGCTTCTTGTCCTGCCCCCAGGTGCCTTGGAGAATAGTTTGACTCCCTCTTCTTTGTGGCACCCTCTGAGATATCGGAACACTGCTATCATGTCTCCCCTAGTCCTTCTCTTCATCAGAGTAGGTTCTAAAAAATTTGAAACCCACCACTGGCAGCAAGGATGATTAGGGGACTGGAGGTTGAAACATATGAGGAACGGTTGAAGGAACTGGGTATGTCTAGTTTAATGAAAAGAAGGATTAGGAGTTACACGATAGCAGTGTTCTGATATCTCAGGGGTTGCCACAAAGAAGAGGGAGTCCAACTATTCTCCAAAGCACCTGAACGCAGGACAAGAAGCAATGGGTGGAAACTAATCAACTTAGAAATTTCCTGACAGTGAAATCAATTAATCAGTGGAACGGCTTGCCTCCAGAAGTTGTGAATGCTCCAACACTGGAAGCTTTTAAGAAGATATTGGATAGCAATTTGTCTGTAGTGGTGTAGGGTTTCCTGCATAAGCAGAGGGTTGGACTAGATTAGAAGACTCCAAGGTCCTCTGTTATTCTATTCTAAAATGAAATGAAAAATAATCTGATAATCTTCTGATGAAACCACTGAATATTCTACAAACACAGTATTTTTGGAAGACATATTAATTATTTACATTGGGAAGGAGGGGGAGAAGGAAGAGAGGTTCCCTTTTGGAGAAACTAGCCTCTAGATATGCTTCTTAGTTTTTATGCTGGAGAAAAAATGCTGAGAGTAAACATGGAAGTGAATCGATTTCAATAATATAAACTACTCAGCTATCAAAATAGGGCAATATTTTGTACAGCAAGAATCGCGACTTAGATTTTTATTGCTTGGCAGATTAAAAATACAATTAAATTATGCTCATAATGGATGTACAATATGTCTGCTTAAAATGTAAGATTTTTATAAAATGTATTTATAAGGAGAGGGGCTATGAAAATTTAATTTAATGTTCACCTTAGGTAATTTGGTGTCTTATTGTTCACAGCAATTACCATAAATCTACATATCAATAAGGAAGAACAGATGTCAGTTGTTACATCCACTTGCCAATCAGGCTTGTTAAAAATCGGCAGATGGATGCTTGTAGAATTCTCTCATATGGCCTATTAGCACATTTGCAGGAAACTGGTGTAGTACCCTTGCAGCGACACACAGAGTCCTGTTAAAACACAAATAAATTGGGGACCTGAGGTTTCCATATCACAACTCAGGGTGTGAAACCTGCAGGGTCAACTTTCACACACAGGAAGAGGGGACTGGCCAGTCACCCAACTAAAGGGGGGCTTTCTCATTACGGTTGATGTCAGCTTGGAGAAACACAAAGAAATGAAAAATGCATTTCATTATTTTTCAAGAGAGGGGCACCAAACAGCCAAGATTGCTTTAATTTTTGAAGAAGCTCATTTCGCGATTTAGGTTTTCTCTTCTTTGCAGGCATTTACAAAAAGATATTTTAAAAAAATGCTTGCTTGCTTGCCACATAAATTCCAGGAAAATGTATAAACAATAAGCTTTCAATCCTATTAAGAACCGTAACGATACCTGGTGCTCCCAGCAGGCACCGGTATGCCCGTACCGGTCATAACCCACCACTGCTCTGTGTGTATATAGATACATATTCATGTTAGTTTTATGAGCTGATCAATAAATGGTGATGAGCCGAAAGGCAGAAAAGGAAACAGTATGTCTCCTCCCTCCTCTCCTCACGGCCGATTCGCTCCCACAGAGAGGGTCTTCTCCGGGTGCCGTCCACTAGACTTTGTCAGCGGGCGACGCCCAGGGGAAGGGCGCTCTCTGTGGCGGGCCCTGCCCTCTGGAACGACCTCCCCCCCGATATTAGAACAACCACGGACCTCCGTTCCTTCCGTCTGAAATTGAAAACGCACTTTTTCTGCTTGGCCGGCCTAGGGTAGCCTCTCTTCTATAGTTTTATAGGGTCATATGATTTTAGTATATTGGGGAATTTTAGCGCAGGGTTTGATGTTTAATTTGTTTTTATTGAATTATGTGCATTTCTATGTGTATTTATTGTTTTAACTTCCCTGTGCACCGCTCCGAGTCCCCTTGGGGAGAGGGAGCGGTCTAGAAATTAAATTATCTTATCTTATCTTATCTTATCTTAATTGGGGCCCTAACAGGGTGTTGTGGAACAATTATAGATACATATGCATGTATATACAGGTATGTGTGTAAAACAGTTCATTTAGTCACCATTCGAAGTTATGATGGCACTGAAAAGAATGACTTATGACATTTTTCACATTTGCGACCATTGCAGTAACCCCATGGTCGCATGATCAAAATTCGGATGCTTGTCAGTTGACTCATATTTATGACCATTGTGGTGTCCCAGGGCCCTTTTGGGACTTTCTGACATGCACAGGAGAACCCAGAAGCCGTGTTACTAACAACTGCCATGATCCACTTAACAACTTGTGGCAAGAAAGGTTGCAAAATTCACTTGACAACTGTCCCGCTTAGCAACAGAAATGTTGGGCTCAGCCCTGGCTGTAAATCGAGGACAATCTGTATATGAAAGAAAGAATACCAGAGAAGCCAAAAAATAAATAAATAAAACAATCAATATCTAAGTGTTTTATACTTCAAAAGTTTACAGTTAGGCAGAGGTGACAAAGCTGAGAGATATTTCTAAATATTTCCCAGCAGACTGGCTATCAAGGCTCCTGGTTGAAGAATGTGTGAAATTGCAAGCGTCTTGAGTGCTATTGACAATCTCGGATTTGTCATTTGTAGAGTTGATCCATTTAGATTAACGGGGGCAAAAATAGCTAAGACATTTTACTCCCAGCTGGTTTCACTGATGCAATGGCTAAGTCTGGATCCAATTTGAGGGAGCACTCATGACTTTGGGCTGTCTCAACCAATAGATCATAATTGCAGAGACATAATGCATCTCTAACTGTGCTATGCAGAAAAATCCCTCTTTGCCCTCACACAAACCAACAATCAAAACACATACACACACATCTTTCTGGTCCTTGCATTTCTTATTCTGTAGGGTGAAGTCCAAGAAATACCATTGGGTTTCTCAACTCAAAGCCGCTTCCAAAAAACCATCATTGTGAAAATGTTTATCACATTAAGATATATTTTTCATGAGAGGAGAATAAAAAAAAAACCACAACCCCAATCGTGCCAGATTATGAGCGCCACATAATACGAGCGGCAAGTACTTGCCAACAGATCTGCACCAGAGGAAATAACTCAGCGATATCGTCACCTGCGGGCCAATTTATATTGTCAGAAAGCGGATTCTGCATTAGTCTCTGGAGCCAACGCAGTAATGGCATATTCTAGGAATAAAACACCGACAGCCTATGGGGACAACCTCATCTCTTTTTCATAGATGCTCTTCAAGATCCATTCAGAGCAAAGCATTAATAATAATATTAAGAAAAGAGAGGATTAAAAAAACAAAAGGGAGAAAAGAAAGAGGACGCCAAGATGACATATGGAAAGAACGGAAGGTCTCTGGTGTGTGGCAAGAGTGAATAAAAGTGCCACTAATTTGCTGACCTGGTCAGAGGATCGTTAAAAATGAATTCACATGCCGGTTTGATGACATGAAGAGTGCAGGAGAGGTTGCGGTTTTGATGAGAAATAAAGAATATCAAGCAAGAGGGGCAAACTACTAACGGCATCGCAGGACAGACGGAATGGCCTTGCTTACAGTTGCTTTGTTCTTGCATATCCTGTACAAGACAGGAATCAGTAGGGCAAAGTATTTATTTATTTATTTGATTTATATCCCGCCCTTCTCCAAAAGGACCCAGGGCGGCGCACAGGAATTTAAAATAACATATAAATAATACAAAAATACAAAAATTTAAAAACCTATTAAATACCAAAGTATGACCTTTTATTAACAGCAATAGTGCTTAGACTTATATACTGCTTTACAGCCCTCTCTAAGCGGTTTACAGAGTCAGCCTATTGCCCCCAACAATCTGGATCTAAGGCTGAGTCAACCTTGAGCCTGGTGGGATTTGAACTGCCAAATTGCAGTCAGCCAGCAGTCAGCAGAAGTAGCCTGCAATACCGCACTCTCACCACTGCGCCCCCATGGCGCGTAGTGATAAATTGCTTAGTAAATTCACCCAGGCTGCTATTCAGAAGCCGCTCAGCTAAATGTCTTGGAGGTGGGGACAGAAAATTTAAGATGGTAACCACAGCCGTGCAGCTAAAAGCATGTCAAGCAGTTCATACATGTAAAAAAAAAAAGGAGTGGGGGTGTGTGCGTGTCAAACACAGGATTGTGGCTGCCATCTTCACTTCCTTGACCTCCTTCAACCCCAGGCTTTGGGGCTTGCCTGACGTACTCCTAAGACACTCATCTAGGATCCAGCTTCTATGTAATGAGCTATGTCAGCTCTGTAAATCAGAAGGGTTATTCATCATCTAAGACTGTGGCACTGTTAAATTCCGAGAGGCTTGCTGCTGGAAAATTGCAACAAACTCTCATTAAAAAGATTGTGAGATGATATTAAACAACAAGGACCAAGTGTTCAGAGGATGTTAATCATGATGACCCAGCATTCAGTTTTATTTTGCAAATTTTGGCTCATTAAAAACAAAACAAAAACCTAAGCAGGCTTGGAGCCTGGGAGAGAAAGACTGTGTATGGTGCGTGTGTGTGTGTGTGTTTGTGACATATTTGTAGTGAGGAGTGCTTGGTGCTCGCTGAGTTTGGTTTTTTTCTTGCACATGTTTCCACCTAGACTATTGCAACGCTCTCTACATGGGGCTCCCCTTGAGGTGTATCCGGAGGCTCCAGTTAGTGCAGAATGCGGCCGCGCGGGGGATTTTGGGAGCTTCACGATGCTCCCATGTAACACCTCTCCTGCGCGAGCTGCACTGGCTGCCGGTAGCCTTCCGGGTGCGCTTCAAGGTGCTTGTTACCATCTTTAAATCGCTCCATGGCACGGGGCCTAGTTATTTGCGGGACCGTCTCCTGCCATACACCTCCCATCGACCGATCCACTCCCACGGGGAGGGCCTCCTCAGGGTGCCAACCGCCGGTCAATGCCGACTAGCGGTGCCCAGGGGAAGGGCCTTCTCTGTGGCAGGGCCAGCCCTCTGGAACGACCTACCCCCCGAACTTCGCACTATCATGGACCTTTCCCTCTTTCGCCGCTCACTTAAGACGTACCTTTTCCACCAAGCCGGTCTAGCCTAGAGCTTAGAGCTCAGATGCGATTTAATTTTAGCAAATTTGTAAAGGGATTCTAGAATTTATTAATGGGAATTTTTAGCACAGGTTATTTAATTTAATTCATTTTAAATATTGTCACTGTATCTACTATTTTTGCTGGTGATTTTTAATTTCCTGTGCACCGCCCTGAGTCCATCTCGATGGAGATAGGAGCGGTATATACATCAAATAAATAAATAAATAAATAAAATATCCAAACTACGTAACATCCTCAGTGCTATCACTAGTTTTGGTAATTAAAATCGCAAGATAACCAACCAACCTGAGATGTCTATGGAGATTCTCTTAGAGAGAGTACAAATAATCAGATGACTGCAAAGAAACATATTCCTTTCATTCTCCACCCCCCTCCACCATCCTGTAAAGAACTAATCCTTTCACCTCCCCACCATCCACCAGAACTGATGAAGCTTCTTGGGATGAGAGGTGAAACGTCTTCTTCCTTGAGGAAAAAAACAATCCCCCCAGTCCAGTTGCCTTTTATTTATTTATTTCGAATTTATACCCCGCCCTTCTCCTTATTAGGACCCAGGGCAGCGCACAGGTGTTACTAAAATCACAATACAAAACAATATAAATCATTAAAACATATTAAATAATTTAAATCCCGTGCTAAAACCCATTTAAAACCTTACCAAATTAGAGTTTGTATATAAAAAGTCAGAAGCGGGGGCTATGCTAGGCCGGCTTGTTGGAATAGATACGTTTTAAGACGTTGGCGGAAGAGGCGGAGGTCCGAGGTAGTGCGAAGGTCAGGGGGTAGGTCGTTCCAGAGGGCCGGGCCCGCCGGTTGGGTGTCGCCAACCGGCATTGCCCAGCTGACGGCACCCGGAGAAGACCCTCTCTGTGGGAGCGGATCGGACGAAGGGATGTGTGGGGCAGGAGGCGGTCTCGTATATAGCTAGGCCCCGAGCCATGGAGCGATTTGAAGATGGTCATCAACACCTTGAAGCGCACTCGAAAAGCCACAGGCAGCCAGTGCAGCTCGCGCAGGAGAGGTGTTGTATGGGCTTGCCTTGGGGCACCCATAATCACCCGCGCGGCCGCATTCCTTACTAACTGCAGCCTTCGAGTGCACCTCAAGGGGAGCCCCATGTAGAGAGCGTTACAGCCTTTTACCAAAGCACCTTTGGGTCAACCAAGTTCACAGAGCACCAGCATCTCCCATTTCAACTCTTGAGCTACAAATATTCTCCTTTGTTGATATACTTTCAGGGCAGAAAATTGATGTGTTGTTGGAAGTCACCATCATTTCAAAGAAACAGTTCAGCAGCACACCGTACTACTGAGTATCGGTTGTTGACAGGAGCAATTGTGGAAAAAGGCTGGGGTTTGTAGGCTTCATGAAGAGACCAATGGCTGGTCCTGAATGGAGCAAGATGCTTTCACTATAATCTGGATGGCTATGATTCTATTCTAAAACAGGAACTTGGAAACCAAAGTCAAATTATATAGAACATAACCCAAATCTGACTCTGAACCAATGGAACATCCAAGACGTTCTGGTTTTTGCACCCCTTAAACTAGGGGTCCTCAAACTTTTTAAACAGGGGGCCAATTCACGGTTACTCAGACTGTTGGGGAGCCAGACTTGGTGGGTGAGCATGGCTAGCTAGCCATGTGACTGGGTGGGCATGGCTAGGTGGTCATGTGACTGGGTGGGCGTGGCTAGGTGGTCATGTGACTGGGTGGGTGTGGCTAGGTCAGGGGTGGGCAAACTTTGCAACTTTAAGTCTGAAGGACTTCAGCTCCCAGAATTCTCCAGCCAGCTTGGGAGCTGAAGTGGTCATGTAATTGGGTTGGTGTGGCTAGGTGGTCATGTGACTGAGTGGGCGTGGCCAATTTAGCAGTCCATTAACTAATACACACAATAATTTGTTATTCCCCTGGCAGGTGGGAAGCAAGTTAGTGAAAGGATGCAGCTGCCTTGGGATGTCTGTCTGTCTGTCTCTCTCTCCCACCCCTCTGTCTCTCTGGAGGCTGGAGAGGCCAAAAATGGGCCTCCTCGGGCCTTCAGAACTACTCTGCTGCCCCAAAATGGGCCCATTTTTGGCTTCCCTGTGGTCCCCCTGCATCCCGTTTTTGACTTCTCGCCCTTCAGAATGTGGGTGGGGGCCGGTGGATAAGTGGGACGATGTGGTGGGGCAGCCTTGTGGCCCCTTGCGGACAATGGCTTTGGCGGGCCATATTTACCCCCCCCCTCCCCGGGCCGTAGTTTGAGTACCCCTGCCCTAAACCATACGGTTAGATGAAGGATCTTCTTCTACTGAAAAGGGCTAAAATTCAGCCCCAGGAGGAAAAAGAGTATATAAAGAGGCTTTAACTCACCGGCCATTTGTTGAATGCCACTGAAGGCACCCAAGTTACTGGAGGATGTTGCTTGCTGCAGAAGCTGCAAATGAAGAGTAACAACATCAATGGGGTTAATAACGCAACAAGTTAAGATTAAAGCAAAATTATCTGAATCAAATTAAATTTGGGATACTTATAGTTTCCTTTACATTTATACAGTCTCTTGCTTCTGCCTGGTGTTGGAATGAAGGTCCCCAGAGCCGATGCTGTAAATCCATATTAATGTCTAATCTCTATTAAGAAACACACAGACACTGGGGAAACTCAATAACATTGCTGCTTTAAAACAATTAAATCAATTTACTCTTTTTTTTTTTAACTGCCAGGTGCTAAATCTATTTCAACCCAACATAGTGCGACTAATCATTGCGCTCTGCAGTTAGCATAACTCATCCTGGTTAATATCACAAGCATATTTTCCACCTCCCCACTTAAAAAGAGAAGCTGGCCTCCTTAACGTGGTTTGTAGGACTGGTCCTGAAAAACACATAACCTCACAATGGGCTGTTCTTTTTCACAGAGTTGTGTTCACACAGGAAACCAAGGGTGATCTGCATGTCAGTGCACTACTTTGGTAACCCAACTGTATAGAACAGGGATGTCCAAACTTGGGAACTTTAAGACTTGTGGACTTCAACTCCCAGAATTCCCCAGCCAGCATAGCTGGCTGGGGAATTCTGAGAGTTGAAGTCCACAAGTCTTAAAGTTCCCAAGTTTGGACATCCCTGGTATAGAATATCCACCTAGGCGCAAACGATGGATTTTTAATGGAGGCAGTTGATACATTCAATCGCCAGTCATCATTGCGGAGATGCTGTATCTAAGGGGACAACCTTGGAACCCGTTCCTGGTCCTACACATAACCAAGTTCCCACATTGGCTAAGTCTTGGTTTGTTTAATCATGGCTTCCTGGATAACCCACATTTGGTTGGGATCACAGCACAGGCTAGCTCACCAACCGTCGCAATCACAATGGCTGGTTTCGCATAACATGTTAAAACGAGTCAAACCACGTTTGAGCATATTGTAATGTGTGAATAAAGCTACAGAAAGACGGAACCCTTTTTCATTGGATGAGTGATGATTCCAAGTGACGTAGAACTTGTAATCACAGAGGTAGCCTCCTAGTGTAGTTTTCGTTAGGAATGGAAAGCTTAAACGTATATGAAAAAGTGTCAGTTATGAATGAATGGGGATTAGGGAGGAGGTAGGGTTAGGGTGAGCATTTTGGGAAAAGTTGTCCAATTTTTCTGAATGAATGAGATGCAGGAGAGAATCTGTTAGGTGATATGAATGGGATTGGGGGTGGGGGTGGGGGGGAAGACCGATTAATCCCCCAACAGAATTAAAGGAAGGGAAAGAGCAGGAGAATGTGGGACCTGCTTGGAACGGAATGAAATGAATTATGTTACAAAGGGCTGCCGAAGTCTGTGGAGTTGCACTAATGAGAAGTATGAAAAAGGATGGTGTGTGTGTGATGATGAAGCGAGGGAGGTTGTGGATTTAAAAAAAAAAAGCAAATAAAAGGAAAATGGAGAGAAAGACATGGCATAATGTGTAACAGAGAAGAAAAGAGTAATGTGTCAAAGAACGGAACTGAAATTAATGCTATAAATCTCTGTGCCGACGGGAAAAATGATGACAAGAAAGTTGTAAATACTGGGAAAATGTTGAAAAATGTAGGGCTAATAGATGGTATAACCGGGCTTGATTTGTTATGGTGCGCCTATCTATTTGTGTAACTTGTATGCGGAGAGAGCATCTATGTCTGATAAACTGGATAATGCCATTATTGTTGTCTTATTCAAAGGAAAAGATAGAATCAGTGAATTTAAAAAAAAATGTAAGGGATCAGTTTGCTAAGCATGGAAATGCATTTGGTGAATAGTTATGGGAGATGAACAAAACTTGGGGAATGCCTTTATGCTGGACAACAGATTGGGGGTGGGCTGCTACGGGTTTGCCCAGGTTCCATAGCTAACATTATGGCTGGTTCGGAGAACCCCCAAATCCCGCCCCCTGGCTGGCCCTGCCCACCATGCCCCTCCCAGGAGCCTCCAATTTGTCACCCGTTTTGGATGTGAGGTAAGTGCAGGGTCTGCGCGGAAGCTCGGGGAGGGGGGAAAACAGGCCTCCCGGAAGACCTGTGCAGCCCAGGGGAGGCAGTTTTTGCCCTTCCAGAGGCTCGAGGAAAGCCCCCAGAGCCCGGGGAAGGCAAAAACGTGCCCCCCTATGCTGCAGGAGGCCAACTAGGCCCTGCCCATCATGGCCACGCCAACCCAGCAACCGAGCAGAGAACCTGCTGCTGAAATTTTTGAAGCCCACCCCTGCACACTGTCCAGATTTCAGCCAATCATTGAGAAAATCAGTGAACGTAAGAAAGCTTAGAGAACCTTTGTGGATTTAAAGAACACATATAAACGTGAATTGTTGAACATTCATTAAATCTTCATGTTATGGAATTAATTGCCGACTATCAGAACTAGTCATTTTGAACTATTCAACATCAAACAACTAATGAGACCTGGATGTTTGACTTAGGGACTTAGTTATTAGTATAACAAATATATATGGTATATATGGAAAGCTTATGATGACATTAGACGTATTTTGGATGGGCATGAGAATGAATGTGTATCCTTACATGCAAATGATGTATTAGAGGTTAAAAACCCAAATGAATGTAATGAACATTAAACTGTACGATTCACAAAGGATATGGATTTGAATATGGCAAAAAAGTAATATGAATCTGTGTGTGTTGGCAGAATGATTGCTAAAGTTGGGGATAAGGAAGGAAGGAAAGAAGGAAGGAGAGAGGAAGGGAGGGAAGCAAGGAGGAAAGGAAGGAAACTTAAGATTTGCAGATGCTATTAAATTATAATAGGTAGTTGGATTATTTGTGTGAAGAATGAAAGCTTATTGAAAGCTTGGCAATTTAAGACTTGTGGACTTCAACTCCTAGAATTCCCTAGCCAGCATGGGATAGTTGAAGACTGAGTCTTAAAGTTACTACTTCAATTCCCAGACTTCCTCACTCAGCATTCTTGGAGTTCACGTCTTAAAGTTGCCAAGGTTGGACACTCCTGATCTACATCATTGCATGGACGTGAGAATTAGGCATGTCAGATGAACCACAAAGTAAGATGAATCATGTGGGAATGGGTTAGTTTAGAAACGCATGCAGTAAAAACCAGAAGAGATGGGATCAAAGGTGTCTGGGAAGAGACAAAACAAATGACGAGATTATTCAGTGATACAGAGAGGATGACTGAGAATAAAATTGCAAAAGAAATACACAGAGGAAGAATTAGCGGGTCTAAAGAAAGCTGAAGACAGGAAAGCATGGTTGGGTGGAATGGAGAAGATCCTGAAAAAAGCAGATAGGTGCAGAATTTCAAGGACCAAAGAAGGAGGTTCATGCAAAAATAAATTTAGAGTTCCTTTTCTTTTCCTCTAACTTCTGCATCCAGTTTCTTTTCGCCTTGCATGTCCCACAGTGGAGATCAAAGCTTACCCTAAGCTTTGTAAAATGTCTTAGGAATGAGTGAAAAATGGAAATTTATTTTGGGAGAGGTTATTACCACATCCAGTCTCGAAGACAGACTGAGTCACAAAGCTGGGTGGAGCTACCGGAAGAGGTGGGACATTAAGATTGCAGACTCAGTCCTATTGGATGAGAGACAAGCTTAATCCATGCCTGGATGCTATCTCCACCTTCCCAGAGAACAGGCGTCTCAGGTAAGAACCGATGCCCATTCTGACTGATGTCCCTTCCAACGAATATTGAAGATCCATTCCAATGCTGTTGTCCTGATCCTTCCAGCCAAACTGTCATTCTAAGTCGCAAGCCTCGTGGAAAACCTGGTCCCGCGGTGCAGCTAACTATCGCAGTTTGATCAAAGCAGGCAGTTACTTATGCAGCTTAATACATGAGTGGAAAGGGGAGAAAAAGAAGGTGCTGTAAAAATGCATTGGTTAACTGGAAACCTGAACCATCTCGCCAAGGGGGGGGGGGGGGAATCTTTTCAAATTGACATCCAATTATGAAATTTAAAATAGCTGTATTGAATGAAAGCCCACAATGCCACTCCTGTGTACTGATGCTGCATTCAGAAAATATAATTGTGGAGCTTGGCCCCTTTTATCTAAATGCACAGCAGGGAGAGACGACAGAGGTGGTGGTGGTGGTGGTGGTGGGGAGAAGTGACAAACAGCATAATTCAGATCATTGAGAAATGTAGTTAATTATTTTTCCCCTCCTGTGCAGAAGACCGCCACTGAACATTTTCATATCCATTAATTCTGGGTATTTATGAACAACCAATGTCAATCCTGATGTGGTGGGTGTAGAATTACTTGAGATGTGAAGAACTTGAGATCTGGACGGGGTGCAGAAGAGCATCAGGTCTTCAAACACATACCATGAAATGCTTCAGGTACATAGGGATGGGGGAATAACTTGAAGGAAGAATTTGGGAATGCTGATTATTTGTCCCTGTGAGATTCCCCTGCAATGTTGCTCTTCTTTTTACCAAACTTGTATATGACTTTGAAGTCAATATGATGGAAAACATATTTAAACCATCAGGGAACATAGACCTCTTTTCTGTAACTGTATCTAGCCAGGAAGTAAGTAAGGAAAACTTAACTCAGGGGTAGTCAACCTTTTTATAACTACCGCCCACTTTTGTATCTCTGTTAGTGGTAAAATTTTCTAACCGCCCACCGGTTCCACAGTAAGGGTGATTTATAAAGTAGGGAAGTCAATTAAATTAAAAAAAAGGAAAGTGCTTCAGTATCGGACAAAACCCCTACCGCCCACCATGAAAGCTGGAAGGCCCACTAGTGGGCGGTAGGGACCAGGTTGACTGCAACTGACTTAACTGGAGAAGGTCTCAAGGTCTCCTTCCCAACCTTCCCACTGAATTTAGAGGGCAGTTTCCATCATTCCCAACTGGGAATTTTTGCAATTGTTCCTCCAGCACGTTTTGAGAATACATAGTTTAATGTAGGTTGGACTCGCTATCGAGGTCCTCTCTTGCGGATCAAATCTTGAATATTTCTTTTTTCGCAGGGAAATGTATTCAGCCGGTTCGCCTGAGGTGGTAGTGGAAATCGTGGGTGGGCTCGCCCACCTGCCCTGACTCAATGCCGTCCTGTTTTTGAGGCCGGGTGCATGCACGGAAGGCGTGTGTGTGAGCAACGCGCATGCGCGAAGTCCGCTGGAAGTGATGCGTTTGTATCCATATCTTGGCACATCAGGTGAGCCATGTGAAGCTGTATGATGGCTTATTTGTTCGGCTGTCACATGTTGTGTGAAGTCGGGGATTGTGATTTGTTAATCTGGGTTTCAGGAGGCAGCCAGCCAGTCTTCAGTTGACCTGATTAAGTGCGTTGTATTTAGCGGATCTAATTATTGCATTTTACAAGATGTGGTTTTGCACATGTAAATGTGAAAAAGATTTTTAAAAAACGGCCTCGCCATCAGGCTGCCAAAAGTAAACTGGCAAATGTTGCTTAGGATAATGTCATCCTGGCAAAACAGCCCTAATTATATTGTTTAATACCTGCTTCTTACATTGCATTTGAAAAGAAAATTTTTATTCCAAGCAATTTTGCACAGCTGGAAACCAGTGCAAGGTACCATTTTATGCCTTTCTCAGCTCTTCCTTCTACATCTGCTTTCTTAAAATATCTAAATCAGGGGTCTTCAATCTTTGCAACTTTAAGTCTGAAGGACTTCAGCTCCCAGAATTCTCCAGCCAGCAAAGCTGGCTGGAGAAGTCTGGGAGCTGAAGTCCTTCAGACTTAAAGTTGCAAAGGTTGGAGCCCCCTGATCTAAATCACTGAGGTTGCTTGTAGTAATTCCTCCTGATTGGAATGAATGAGGAGAAACTTAAAGCGTTTCTTCAGATCAGAAGGGATGGTCTTAAGAAAGTTTTAAGAAACTTAAGGAGTTTCTTAATAACAGAATGAATGAGGAGAAACCTAAGGAGAGGCAAAATAAGAAGCAAAGGATGGAAACTAATCAAGGAGAGAAGCAACCTGGAATTAAGGAGGAACTTCCTAACAGTGAGAATAATTAACCAGTGGAACAGCTTGCCTTCAGAAGTTGTACAGTAGATGCTTCATCATTGGAGGTTTTTAAGAAGAGACCGGACAGCCACTTGTCTGAAATGGTATAGGGTCTCCTGCTTGAGCAGGGGGTTGGATTAGAAGACCTTCTAGGTCCCTTCCAGCTCTGTTCTGACTGGTTTGAAACTAAGAAATGAAACTAATGCAGTTAACTGATTCTTAAGTTGTCCATTTTGTGGACTTGTACAATCATCAATCCTAAACTAACCAGATAATTTTACAATTGACTAATTTGTGTACACATACACACACAAAGTAAGTAAAGAAATCAAACTTAGCTTGTCGTTTGAATGTAGCCAGTCAGTCTTCATTTGACCTGGTTAAGTGTGGACACAGCTAAAATATAATCCAAATAACCCTTTCCTAAAAATATACCAGCCACTGAATATATCCACATGACAAAAAGCTTGCAAATTGATTTCTCATTCTATTTTTTAACATTTTCTTACCAAATCCAAAAAACATTAAAATAGAAATTATACTTGCTTTATCTAACGCATAAAAGTTTCTGACATAACAGCCTAGTTTAAGCTATAACGAGGTTAGACAGTGGCTTAGTATGTGCTAAAAATCCTGCCACATTGGGTGAATGAAGCCAGAATATAACTTATTTTTCTCAGCATATAGTATGTGAACACAGGGATTGTGTTCTATTAGTTAAAGCACTGAGAATAAAGTGTGGGAATACATTTTGGGGCCTAAACTAAACTAAACTAAACTAAACTAAACTAAACTAAACTAAACTAAACTAAACTAAACTAAACTAAACTAAACTAAACTAAACTATTCTATTTCATAAAAAATGTTGCCTGTCTATCCAATACTCTTAACCAAGTCAGTAAAAACCCTAGCGCTTGCATTCACATGATGATTCGCACTTGCTTAGTGCTAATTGTTATGTGTTGTATAAATGCAAACCATTATTTATTTATTCCTTGCATTTCTAACTTGCATTTTTGCTGACAACTCAAGGTTTGGTTGCTTGACATAGAAATGTTGCCAACTTCGAACTGAACCTGGCCGCAGCCAACTTTCTGTTCCTCAGTTGCCACACAGAGGGGGAAGGAGGGGGGAAGGAAGTTGGAATGCATTACTGGACACAACAAAGAGCTTTCTCATGAGAACCAAGGTCGTCTCTAGTGGCAACCGATAAGGTTGGGGAAGGAGTGCCTGTAGAGCCTGCCAATTTACACAATTGGCCAGCGGTTTGCAGCGGTTTGGGACAACCTCTCGCTAAGATTCTGTGCCATTCGCAGAACCCCCAAATCCCACTCCTGGCTGACCCTGCCCCTCCCATCCCAGGAGTCCCCACATGGCCTGTTTTGGATGCAGGTAAATTCAGGGAGTGTGTGGAAACTCAGGGAGGGTGAAAAATGGGCCTAGCGGAAGTTCGGGAAGGCCTGTTTCTAGCCTCCAGAGGGTTTTCGCCCTCCCGGAGGCTCGAAGAAAGCCGCTGGAACCCGGGGAGGACAAAAACGCCCTCCCCACCATGGCGCAGGAGTCTGACTAGGCCACCCCCACCATGGCCACGCTCACTAAGCAACTGGGCAGAGAACCCCTAGCTGAAATTTTTGAAGCCTACCCCTGGGTTATTTCCTAGTTTAATTATACTGAAACCATGGGAAATATTTAGATTCGGTTTTCCATGGAAGCTGTGCCGATAGGATGTACTCATTAAAGAAGACCTTGGCGAAAGAGAGCCAAGTCTCAAAGCTTTGATTGGCTTGGGGTTCGTTAGTCGGTAGCCTTGACGAGTGCATTATGCCGGTTGAGAAAATGGGGTTGTGGGAAAGGGGAGACAAAATAGACAGCGTGGGATGGTGGCGTTCGTGCGGTGCTCCTTTGGCATCAGGGCAGTTTCAGGTGGAAGCATGTTGTGTGAACACAGCCATTGTGAAGCAGCCATTTAGGGAGCGGACAAATTTCAAAAAGAAAAGTAGGGCGATATGTGAGAATGTGTGAAGCGCAGAAAGCTTCCACCAAATGCTTCCGGGTCAGGACTCCAAAAATTAGAGAGAATTGATGGCTTCTTTATTGAACACTTTAGTACAGGGGTCTGCAAAGTTGGCTCTTTTAAGGCTGGTGGACTTCAACTCCCAGAGTTCCCCAGCCAGCATAGCTGGCTGGGGAACTCTGGGAGTTGAAGTCCACCAGCCTTAAAACAGCCAACTTTGCAGACCCCTGCTTTAGTACAAACTGAACATGTCTACTTAGAAACAAGTCCCATTAAAACCAATGGGCCTTACTTCTGGGTAATGAGAGATACAGAGTGCAGCTCTAAATACGGGTAGTCCTCAAATGACAACAGTTCATTTGGTGACTTTTCGAAGTTGCAACAGCACCGGAAAAAAGTGATTTATGACCATTTTTTACACTTACGGCGGTAGCAGCACTGCCATGGTCACATGATCAAAATTCAGATGCCTGGCAACTGACTCATATTTATGACATTTGCCGTGTCTTGGGGTCATGCGACGGGGAAGCCAGATTCACTTAACAATCCTGTTGCTAACTTAACAACTGAAGGGATTTACTCAAGGAAGGTTCGTAGAATGGGGCAAAACTCACTTCACCACCGCCTCACCTAGCGATTGAAACCTTGGGCTCCATTGTGGTCATAAGTCAAGGACTACCTGTATTTGAATTTCAACTGTGTTCTTCCCCAAGGTGTTTTTTTCAAAAGGCAACGGGACTTCCTTTGTTCAGCTGCCTTTTGGAAAAGCATCTTTGGGACAACCATGACCTGGACGACTGAGAATCTATATAGTAGAGACCTGTATTCTTCTTACTACGCGCTTGACCTGGTTACTGGATTAGCCCATTTTCTAATTTTGCATTATACGTTGCATCAAAGAATGAATAAACCCACTGCTTTCATACAACGCGCTGTGCCATGTAGCAAGTAAGTGAGCCATTAACCTGGCTGAGCATCAGGGGTGGGTTTTTGCTGGCATTACTCCATGAGCAGTTGCCTGTAAATAGGTCTGCGCATGCGCAGAACATTAAAAATGCCCAAAAATGCATGTACTGGCCACTGGGGAACCGGTTCGGGGGCGTGGCTAGCCAGCTATCCCTGCTGGTTCGGTGACCCAGTTGCAATTTCCACTACCGGTTCGCCCGAACCGGTAGCAACCCACCTCTGCCGAACGTATTGTGTGAATGCAGCTTCTAAAATTTGAAAATTGAGCTGGTTGGTGTAGACAACCTTTATCTGAAAGGCAGAGATTCAACTTTCAGTGATAAACATGCTCTCAAAGCGTCTTAAGCTATTAAAAGAGATAAATGTACAAAATCCATTGGTAAGACAAAAAAGACACCAATGTAGACTTCGCATCCCTGTCTAAAACATTTCGAGTGGTGTAAAGCTCAGAACTGCAGTTAAATGCGTGAGCATCTCTATCTGCATGCTCGCAGGGACATCCTCAGAATACAATCATTCACCCAGAAACTTTATCTATTAAAATGTGACAGCATCAATTGGAGGAAAACTCACTGCGATCTTTATCTTAATCTCAGATATTCTATCACATCCCCTTGCAGGACTATTTGATGCAATGAATTCATTTCCACAACCCTTTCAAGCAGGGGTGTCCAAACTTGGGAACTTTAAGACTCGTGGACTTCAACTCCCAGAATTCCCCTGGCTGGGGAATTCTGGGAGTTGAAGTCCACGAGTCTTAAAGTTCCCAAGTTTGGACACCCCTGCTTTAAACGATAGAGAGGCTCCCTGCTTTATGTTAAACCATGCCCACTTAACCCAGCATGGCAAGCTTGCTTTGAGAATATAGTAAATAAATGTGATGATTACTTACAGCCAGGTACTGTGGGGTAAATCCTCCAAGGCCTGTAAGGTTTCCCCAAGTGGCAGTATTGAGCTGTTGCATTTGTTGTGCCAATTGCTGTTGTAAACGTCTTTGCTCTTTGTCCTTTTGGGTATCAGCAAACTTCACGACAATTGGTGAGGAACAGCCCTGTGGTTGGACAGATTGGTGGGGGAAAAGGGTCTATCACACATTTCCAGCTAGGTCGCAGCACCTAGCCGACCTTGGCTGACCTCAGACCTGGTTAGTACTTAAGTGAGATGGCCATTGGGGGGGGTGGCCTAGCAGCGTTGACTTGCCTGAGAAGTCAAAGATACAAAAATATCTCGGGGGAATCACTTCTGTGCTGTTGTCAGGAAAACTTCACGAATGCGTTGAGGTAGACATCAGGAGCTGAATTTGATTGGTGAGAGTAGTTACTATGTGACTGACGAGACAGTGGTTAAATTTTGGGCACCTTGCTTAATTTAGAAGGGGGCGTGATGGCTCAGTGGTTAAAGATACTGAGCTTGTCAGCTGAAAAGCTGACAGTCTGGGACCCGAGCGTCACATAATGGGTGAGCTCCCGTTCCTTGCTGCAGCTCCTGTCCACCTAAAAGTTTGAAAGCATGTAAATGCGAGTAGATTAATAGGTACCAATTTGGTGGGAAAATAACAGCGTTCTGTGTGCCTTTGGCATATAGAATGCTGGCCATGCTAGCCACACGATGAGCACCATGCCTTAGAGTGGGACACGACTGGACAGGAAAACCTTTACTTTTACTATTTAATTTAGTTTAATTTATTTAATTTATTTGATATGGAAAGAAAAAGCTACATGATGCTTTAGCCAACTTGGACTGGTATGTGAGGTCAGATCGGTTAGCGCTGGATGGGATAAATGACCAAGCATCAAGTTTGACTCAGATGAGATGTTAGAATAATTCAGATACATCTGCATGAGTCTTTTTCATATTTCCTTTTTTTTTTTTTTGAGGCGTTCTATAATTTTGCAACTGATTATAGGACCTACAACATGTGGAAAGTCAAATATTTCAGAATGACAAGGAGCTCTGCAGAGGGGATCCCAAAAGTCAAATTATTAATTAATTTAATAACTGTAATTGTGGTTGTGGCTGCCACCTTGACATATTTGGCCCCCAAGCCTCATTTGCTGCAAACATTCCTGGTTAGCATGATGTCTAAAACTCAATGCTCGAGAAATTCACTCCCCCCCCCTCCACCCCAATATATTCCATACCATCCCTTCCTGGAGCATCCCCCAAATCTGCTCCAGAGATTGAGGGAACTTCCAAAGCAGATCAAAACACTGGATAGGATGGTATGTAAAGAGTCTCAAACTGTATGCCAATTTCAGGAATCTGTTTGAGCGACATTCTGGCTTCAAAATGCATCCGTTCATTTGGCATTGGTCTCTCTTAATGGTTTCTTATTATTATTATTATTATTATTATTATTATTATTATTATTATTATTATTATTATTATTATTATTATTATTATTGGTCTTCGTTGTTTTGGCTTTGAGTAATGAGGAAGGAAGAAAGGATGGAAGAGAAAAAGGAAAGAAGGAAGACTTCTCCTTTCTTCCCATATTTCTCTATTCTTTTCCAAGTCTGAATATGAAATAAATCTTTATGCTGATCAGATTTTGTATTCTAATTAGGCTTGAGAAGCAGGGATGTCCTGATTTATTACAGTTCGAAAAAGGAGTTAAAAATCAAAACTTGGTTTGTCGACTTGTCTTCTTTCTAACCTGACTGTGATCTAAGCAGAGTACTTCCAGGCCAGATTTAATAGAAAGCTCTAGTCTAGAGAATCGGTTAAGTATTAGAAGCAGGAAAGAAAACTGTAAGGTTAGAAATGGAGAAGCATCAGCCAAACCTAAACTTTTGCTTAATTTTGTAACCTATAAACTGTTGCTCAGTGAATGTTGGGAACTGTTAGGAGTTTTTCTTTCTTCTTTGCCAGGTTTTACCTTTAACTGATCACTCCACTATTTTAAAATAAATCAAAATTTTACAGTTCTATGAAATTTTACATGGACATGAGTGTGTATATGTATATATGTATTATATACTGTATATATACATTTACATACATACATACATGTATGAGCTTCACTGTGTTTAGTGCAATTTTCAAGGATCTTTGCTTAGGAATGTGCCACAGAATGGTTTAAAAACAGGGGTGTCAAACTCAAGGCCTACGGCCCACATCCAACCCATTGGGGTGCTTAGATCTGGCCTGCGGGGCCACCCTGGAAAACAAACTAAAAACAAGACAAAAGAAGAACGGGAAAGAGGAAAGACAAAGAAGGAAAGATGGGAAGAGAGCAAGGAAGGAAAAAGAAGGAAACAGGGGAAGGAAGAAGAAAGGAGAATGAAGAGGGGAGGAAAAAGAAGAAAAGGAAGGAAGGAAGATTATAATGAGAGGGAAGGAGGGTCTAAGGGAAGTCCTGCCTTAGCCCTTGGCTACCAGAGATGACCCCAACATGAATGACATCGAGCTGGCCACGCCCACCCTGATCCCCCAAGGTCAAACACAACCCTGATGTGGCCCTCAATGAAATCAAGTTTGACACCCCTGGTTTAAAATAATTTTGTTCCTCTTCCTAGTTAAAAATAGAGCAAATTAATAAAATAGCTATAGTGCCTGTTTTATTTTTCCTGAAACAGAAGAGATCAGGAAATAATTGTGCTTTCCTATAGTATCACTGTCTGTCCTGCGGGATATCCAGCTTGCAAGCCAAACGCTCAGAAAGGGATCCCTTTGGGATATGTGCGTTCTGCATTTACACAGGCCGTCCTCATTGGGCATCTGCTCCATTTAATGACCATTTGCAGTTCTAACAAAGAAGAAAGAGTAACTTTGCAGGCTGTTCCTTGCCTTAACCTCCTTGGCAGGTTTATAAAGCAAAGGAAAGTATGACGTTAAGTCAAGTGGAGGGGGTGAAGGGGGTTCAATTAATGACTACTTCACTTGATGACCAAGTGACCGGTTCCAAATCTGGTTGCTAAAAGAGGACCACTGTACCCAGCAGCATCCACAGGATATGGAGTTCTGTGCAGAAAACTCCTCTGATTGAAATTAGCAGTTTGTGGCTTATGAGAAGCAAAATAATTCATTGTTTTGCTTGTTTAAATTATTTGGGGGTGGGGGGGGGGGAATAGAAGTATTTGTAGAGAGATGGGAAGTAAAAAATTAGGTAAATGCCCAGAAATAGAGGAGCTATGTGGACTCACCCTGGCATAAACTTTGCTTCCCCTGGGCATCTTAAAATATTAATGCAAAACGTGCTCTACGACAGGGGTCTCCAACCTTTGCAACTTTAAGTCTGAAGGACTTCAGCTCCCAGACTTCTCCAGCCAGCTTTGCTGGCTGGAGAAGTCTGGGAGCTGAAGTCCTTCAGACTTAAAGTTGCAAAGGTTGGAGACCCCTGCTCTATGAAACCTGCAGCAGATCCCAACTACCGCAGGTTAAAAGAACAGAAAAGGAAACATTGATCAAAATCTAATTCATGGAAGATCTCTTAGGAGAAAGAAGGCAGCTTCCAACACCATACAAAGTGTAGTTCTTCGAATCTTTTCCAAAGGAAGCAGCAATAAATTTCAAGGACGCAAGAACCCGAGATGCTTTTCCCAGACAATCCTCGCAGCTCTCCATTTCGGGTGGCATCTGATATTCTATTTATGAATGTTTAACCGGCTGTAAATTGTATAAAACATTTACAGAAGGTGTTTGATGAATCTATAATTTCCCTAAGCCCCCCGCCTCCCGCCCCTTCTGCATCATATTTCATCTGGGTAGCAATTTTAATAGAGCCAACCGCATGCAGATTGAAAACATACAAATCAAAACGGCTGTGAATCCAAAAACAAAAAACAAAAACCCCAACCAAGGAGGTTATGGCTGTAATGTATTTGTTTCATCATTAAAAAAGAAAAAAAAAAGAAAATTAGATTTCTCTAAGTGCATGAAAATATATACACTCACACACATCCCTATATGAGATTAAAATGTGGCGGTAATCACAGGTTTATAAAGCATGTGATTACAAAAATAAAGAGAGATAAACAGCCATGAAAAAGTTATTTATTTTGGAAGATCTGTTTTTCAGTATGGGGTGGTTTTTTTGGAGGGGTGGGGGGACATTGTTCTGAAAACAGGACATTGAGTCCCAGGTAACTTTCATCTGAAACAAATTATTTGATGCATATTCTACCATTTTAAAACAATGCTCTTTGCGTTAAAAATCCAGCCAAACAGCCCTGGGAGCAATCCAGATTGAAGATTCATTATTGAAAGTCAACTGTTTACTGCAAGTATGTCGAGATTAACAGTCAAGGAGAATAAAGAACAGCAGCAGAATATTTAGATTGGAAGCTGTTTTCTCAAGTTTGGAAGCTTCTGGGTACCCGTATATTGAGATGGCAAGTTTCAAATGTTCTAGTCAGCCTGGATGGGAAGCATGGGATCTGTAGTCCCATCACATCTGAAGAACAGCAGAGAGGTGGAAGCCAAGCTAAATAAATTGCATTATTCCTTTTCTCATTGACCTATTTATAGTTGAGAAGCCCTTCCTTCCTTCCTTCCTTCCTTCCTTCCTTCCTTCCTTCCTTCCTTCCTTCCTTCCTTCCTTCCTTCCTTCCTTCCTTTTCCTTCTCCAAGGAAATTATAGCATCTCGACTTTTTAAATAAATACTTAAAAAAAAATCTTGGAAAACAGGCATTTCACCAAAAACATATATATAGACAGTATATATTTAAAGCAGACTGCACAAAGCAATCCATATTCACACATCATGTTTTGGCCCAATTATACCAGATTTGTCCTCTAGAGCTCTTCCTATTTACCAGTATGAGATGTGGAAAGGCAACTGCTCTTCTATTTTCATGAGTCTTGATTTTCACAAGAGCCATGCTAAAGCCAATCGGGATAAATCTGAGCACCATCTTTCTATGGAAACTGGGATATTTTGCCTTTTGATGGAAACTTTGTCCCCTGGACATTGTCAAAAGCTACTGTATAGAATTTGCATGGGAAGCCAGAAGCGTCACGACGGGAACAGCTGGGAAATAGCGGA
This sequence comes from Rhabdophis nuchalis, assembly GCA_039707465.1. Lineage (NCBI taxonomy): Eukaryota > Metazoa > Chordata > Lepidosauria > Squamata > Natricidae > Rhabdophis > Rhabdophis nuchalis. Next base: position 115,580,897 of record CM077648.1, read on the forward strand.
CTTCTGAGGGGCTCCGCGAAAACTCAGCTGGACACCCGCTGCCAGGGACCTTTGGATCAGAACCATTCTGGAGGAACAGGTGAAAAAGAAGAGGCATCTGGACAACCAAAGAGGAACCGGCAGTTCCTCGAAAGGTCTGAGATAAAGTTCTTCTTTGGGATCTGGCAGTGGCCACCTTAATGGCTGCTTTAAAGCTGGGGCAACCGGATCAAGCTAATTGAGCAGGAGAGGTGCCTGGAACAAAGTGTTGGACCTGGACAAAAGAGTGATCAACCCAAGGTAAAGAAACTTTAATTTTGGATTAAAAAGAAACCCAAAGTGAAAATTAGCAACTATTTGGCAGACGGGGGATTTAACAGAGAGAAAAAAAAGGCGGAGACTAAAACAGAAAGCCCTAGAAGATTTTTTCCCCAAAATTTGGATTTGACTTACAACCATTCATTTAGTGACCAAGTTACAATGGCACTGGAAAAAAGGGACTTATGGTCATTTTTTTACAATTGTGACGGTTGCAGCATCCCTGTGATCATGTGATCAACATTCAGATACTTGGCGACAGCTGGGACTCAGGAGGCAGAGAATCGTTTGGGGCAGGGCCAGACAGAGGTGGGATTTACCGGTTCTCTGAACTACTCAAAATTTCCGCTACTGGTTCTCCAAAACTGGTCAGAACTTGCTGGATAACACCTCTGGTGTACTCCAACTCAACCAGTATTCTAGGAACACACTAGCTGGGGAATTCTGGGAGTTGAAGTCCACATATCTTAAAGTCGCCAACTCTGAAAGAAACTCAGCAAGATGGCGCACAAATCTGTTTCTCATTCTACGAAACTTCCACCGTCAACCTTTTCTCATTAACTGGGCATTGGACCAAACAACTTTTTTCAGTATTATAAAAAAACGCATCCCAAACTGTAAATCTCTTTATATTGGACTGCCTCTTTTGCTGTAAAAATGAGATTGGAGAGCTGCCTGTTGACACCAGAACGAGGAGAACTTAGAGGAAGCTGGCCAAAACATAATGTGGGAACATCCCTCACAAACCTACCCTGTGGGAGAAAATTTTTATAATTTTGTAATATTCAAAACGCCCTGTGCGAACAGTTGAATGATTCCCCACCTCCCCGTTCTGTATCATGGCACAACAGCCAATTCAGTTGTTGTAATTGTACAGGACACAATTTGGCATCTCTGCTTATCTAACAGGCTTCCACAAAGTCAATGTGCTTCCAGAGGGAGCCATGCCTTAGGAGCAGGAAGCTTCAAGTCCCATCAAACTTTGCCAGTGTAACCGTGACCTGTGGGAATTTCCCACACAAATAGATAGTTCCCAGGGACCCAAATCAGAATCCTTAATATCCTTTTGGGGTTTTTTCCCCCCTCGCAAAATTATCCCAAGGCATTAAAACTTAGGCAAATAAACATTGATTTCAAGTCTCTAAAATTTTCAATCAAAGATATGCGAAATATAAATCTAGCTGATCTATCTATCTATCTCTATCCATCCTTTTGTCTTTAGGCAAAACATAATAGAATATACTCGCTAAAATATTAAAAGCAGGCCACATAAAAGGATGGAGATTTTATATATATAATATATTATAATATAATATACATATATATATAGATATAGATATATACAGTATATAATATTGCACACAGAAGCATGCAACTTTTCGAGTGATTGGCATTCTTTTCTGTGGCAAGCATCACGTCTAATACAATCTTTTAAAAAATGGATAGCACTGAAAAGAAAGACAAATTGATTATAAAATATCGAAATAATTTCAAATGAAGGCTGGAGAACAACGGACACTGCAATGCCAATATCAGTGTTTCTCAAGAATACGTAAGACACGTCCATGCATTTTTAAAAATATATATATATTTTCATTGTTTTCTTTCTTTGCTGATCACACAAAGCCATTCAACGACACAGACCAAATAAGTTTGGGATTTTAGTTCCCAGCATGCTTTGGGAGGTTAGAGCAATATATATATATATATATAAATTAACATATATATATTTTAACATATATATTTGAACGTTCCTCATCTCGAGGTTGTTGTTTTTTAAAAAAAAAAAGCAAGAAAAAAGTGCACATTACATCCAAATGCTTAAGAAGAATTAATTAATACACAGATACACAGTACAGAATACAATAGAACATGCTGTCTTAAAATGATTAATTCAGAAGATCCAGAATAAGACACAGTCAACTCGTGAGGCATTGTGTATGTGTGTGTGCGTGTGTGTTTGTGTGCACAAAATTCTGAAAAATCATGGACTGGGCTGGAGGGAGCTTCTTTTTTTAAAAAAAAAATTGAAAATGCAGGGATAATTTAAACTTGAATATGTCAAGTCAATGATGGAATCAAAGTTTGCTAGCAATCTGTTTTATGTGGGCCTAATGTTTATTAGGCCTTTGGAGTAAGGGGGATACTTTAAAATAGATAGGAAAGAATATATATATATATGTTCGAATCCCAGTAAAGGGTATGGCCAACTGATGAGAGCTAATAAGCTCGAAATAGAAATTATCAAGGTCTCTCAAATTTAAATTTATTGATCAGCTCATAAAAACTAACACACATATCTAAAAAAACACAACGGAACTCATGGTTCTCTGTCTAGATGGTCTCTGGTGATGAGCCGAAAGGCAGAGAAGGAAACAGTATGTCTCCTCCCTTAATGGGGCCCTAACAGGAAGTTGTGAAAACAATTATCTATACTAAATACTCCTGTCTCAGCTGATAAAATAAGGTGGAGCCGGTTAGGCTGAATTGCTAGGCTTCTGCCTGAGATGCATTACAGCCCCGGTTCGAATCCCAGTAAAGGGTATGGCCAACTGATGAGAGCTAATAAGCTCGAAATAGATCTATCTCGGTCTCTCAAATTTAAATTTATTGATCAGCTCATAAAAACTAACACACACACACACACACATATATGTGTGTGTGTGTGTGTGTGTCACAACACCCTGGTAAGCCCCAATTAAGGGAGGAAGCATACTACTTTCCTTTTCTACCTTTCGGCTCATCACCAGAGACCATCTAGACCCAAAGCTATTAGTTTCATTGTGTCTTTTTTCTATCTATATATCTATGCCTTTTGGGGTGTCTTTGGTCAATTAGAGTTTAGGCTTGGCAGCCTCACAGATGCCAGCTTTTTCTAATAGGTTTTTTTTTTACATCAAAAATTATTCTCGGGTAAATCAACATCCTAAATGTCAGACAGAAAAATGGCATGTCAATAAGCTTCTTTAAAAAAATACAAAATAAAAATCTGAATGCCACTAAAAGGAGGGCACTGCAACAGAACGATCTGTTTCTCAGTTCATTAAGAGAAGATGGATGGGGGAAATGGGGCTTAGTGAACTTAGTGGAAAGTTTGCCTAGGACTGTCGTACATCTGATCTTCTCCAAGAGAGCACAGCGTTACATTCTCAGTCATATGCACAAAAAAAAAAAACAATGAAAGGGCATATGATACAGTACCTCCATGGTCTGGGACTGGTGCATAGCTTTGATTGCATTCTGTGCCATTGCCCTTGTCGAAAACGTGACAAACGCACAGCCTGTGGGAACAGGGGGCAGGGAGCAGGAAAGACAAAAAAAGAAAAAAAAAGAAGGAAAAAAGAAAGGAAAAAAGAAAAAAAGAAAAAAGAAAAGAAAAGAACAACAAAGACAAAAAGGGTTGGACGCTTGTTAAACCAACACAGTCTACGAGAACGGCCACAAGACGACACTGTTCTCTGTAGTACATAAATTAAAAAAGAAAAGAAAAACAAAAAGAAAAGAAAAAACAAACGAACAAAAATAAAAAAGTGAAAATAAAAAACAAAAACAAAAATAACCCAATTCCCTATCTGATTTGCTTCAGCAGAGCTGAGTTGATCATCGGGAGGGAGAAGGAAAGGAAAATTGGGGGAGGGGAGGGAGAGGGAGGGAAGGCTGAGACTCAGTGGGAAAATGACCACAATATGGCTATTTTCCTCATTCTTCACAAGCAGCATTTCTCAACCTTGGCACCTTTAAGATCGGTGGACTTCAACTCCCAGAATTCCCCTGTCAATGGCGGAATCCTGGAAGTTGAAGTCCACTCGTCTTAAAATTTCCCAGAATTGAGAAACGCCGCTCTAAAGAACAGGATTGGAAATAGGCAAGACTGCTTATATTTTAATTTCCATTTAACAGGGTCCCATAAAAGATCCTCATAACTTATGTCTAAGCATTCAAACTTGTTTATTTAAAAATCACAGTAAAACTCCCACTTGCTTCATTAACAACCACCATCATTAGTGATTGAATTAAACCAAATTAAGTCGCTTTGGTCATTTGACATAGCAATACCTACAATAGAAATAAGACTATATGCTTAGAGGAACCTGGGCTTGAGTATCAAACGTGATGGGTCCTAAAATTGACTTTTGAATAAACTCAGCTAACCAATGGCATAATGTAAGAATAAGGCTTTGCGCCTCCACCCAAATGTGCCAAATCCGTGAAGCGACCACAGTTTTTGGGTTAAAAACCTTCTAAATCAGGGTTTTCCAACCGTGGCAACTTTAAGACACACGGACTTCCAACTCCAGAATTCCTCAGTCAACATAACTAGCTGGGGAATTCTGGGAGTTGAAGTTCCCATGACTTAAAGAACTTTAGCAAATTTAGGAAACCCCTGTCTTAAATGGTAGGGTTGGTGTTGTGATTCAAACCAGTGGTGAAATTCATTTTTTTTTTTACTACCGGTTCTGTGGGTGTGGCTTGGTGGGCGTGGCTTGGTGGGCGTGGCAGGGGAAGGATACTGCAAAATCCCCATTCCCACCCAACTCATGGGGCAAGGATATTGCAAAATCTCCATTCCCACCCCACTTTGGGGCCAGCCAGAGGTGGTATTTGCCAGTTCTTCGAACTACTGAAAATTTCCGCTACCGGTTCTCCAGAACCTGTGAGAACCTGCTGAATTTCACCTGTGATTCAAACCTTGCGTTATATTACACCCACCATCTTGTGGATTGACAACTCCCCCTCCCTTTTTAAGTTTAGGCAAAGAAGTCTGCTTTTTCCACCTAAATAAATTGAGACACCAATTAGGAAGAAGACAAAGTCTTCTTTGAGGTTTTGCAGTCTCTTCCTATCTCCAGATTTGAGGTGAGGTCATGGGAAAGGGCAGAATTTAGGAGAAAGGCTTATGGTTGGTAACTTAATGTACCCCTTCTTTTAACTGAAGGTGACATTGGAGAAGTTTGACAGGAGACTGTTGGGCAGTCCTGATGCCAGGCATTTCATGTTTAGAACCCCTAAAGCTCTATAAGATCTGATGACCTGGAGCTCCAGATCAATAACATCCATTCTTGAAAACAACATGGTAAAAGCCATCTTCCCTTGGGGCTCGGGCGTTTTTTTTGGAACTAGTTAGTAACTACTATAATCTTTCCATCCATTGGCGTCTTCTGCCAATGGATGACCATCTCCATCATTTTACAATCACTAGGAGAACATTTTACTGATCTCTTTTTGGTGAAACATTAGGCGTTTCTGCGGAAACGGTCTCAGGTCAACATTTTATCTAGGCAACTTATTGGTTTTTTTGTGTGGTAACAAAGCTGTTAGGGTTCCAAGTAACACCCCCAACTAAAGAAGACACCGAGGCTTCGGTTTCCTTCCCTTTTATCTGCGGAGTGTACACTAAATTCGATCTATTCTGCAGTCAAATGATCGGCTCAAGGATTTGGGCTATTAGCTGACTTGGGCTGATCTTAAAGAAGGCAAAGCAGATTTGTACCTAGTTAGTGTCAGGGACCTCCCTGCAAGGGGATGCCTTGTAGATTGCTCTGGACAGAGGGGGGGGGGGGGCAAAAATGAGCAAAAAATGGCCTGTTTTGGGTTTTTTGTTTTAAAAAAAGGGCATGCATTGCCTTTAGAAGGCTTATAGAGTGCTCCTGGGGGCTGTGGGGGTCAAAATTGAGCAAAAAACAGACCGCTTTCTGCTCATTTCCACCCCCCCAGCCCCCAGGAGCACTCTGGAAGCCTCCGAAAGACTATGCACGGCCATTTTGGTGAAGGGGCCGGATTTCGGGAGGCAAAAAAGTGCTGTAGTCAGTGTATAAGACACACCCAGATTTTCAGCCTCTTTTTTGAGGGAAAAGGTGTGTCTTATACTCCGAAAAATACGGTATACGTCCACATTATCAACAGGGGTTAAGTTCGGTGGGGATGTCTTTTATTCTTCTGTAGGAAGAGTCAGCATCACTTTCACAACTGATTCTCCATTGGCATCCTATTTGTGCAGGAGGGAAGACTGATGGGAGCCCAACTCATATCAATCTTCTTCCATGGGTTGGCTTGGTGGGGTGATACAAAAGTGAATGTGCATTTATTTCGGGTACTAACTCTGGTGGGTTAAATTTGATGTTGGCTATTTTGGTTTATTATGTCATTTCCAGAGATGGGCAGTTTAAATAAGCATGAGAGGTAGGATCTGCAGATACAGCTAGGTCTCGACTTAACACAAGTTCATTTAGTGACCGTTTGAAGTCACAACAACTCTGAAAAAAGGGACTTACGGCCATTTTGCACACTTACAACCATTGCCTCATCCCCATGGTCACATGATCAAAATTCAGACCCTGGTCAACTGACTCATGTTTATGACAGTTACAGTGTCCCGGGGGTCATGTGATTCACTCTTGTGACTTTCTGGCCAGCAAAGTCAACGGGGAAACCAGATTCAGTTACAAACCTTGTTGCTAACTTAACGGCTGCAGTGATTCACTCAACGACTGTGGCGAGAATGGTTGTAAAATGGTTGTAAAATGTAAAATCTCAATTTTGGCTCAATTGTGGTTGTAAGGCGAGGCCATCAGTACTGGCAGTTAATCTCAATTTAAGAGTTGGAAATGGGATTTGCGAGGCCAAAATAAACCAGGTAACGGGCTGGAGAAGGGTAGACTGCACTGAACACTGGAATATTTTACAGGCAAGAAGAAATTGGCCCCTCAAACGCCTTCCAAGAATCTATAAGAACCATCGTTTGAAAGACTGCATTATTTTCGACTATGCTAGAAAAAGCGAACGACCGAGGTCCTTATCTTAGTGCCTTCAATCTGCATTGGATTACAGACCTCATCATCCTCAACCAGCATGGTCAATGAATAGGATGCTGGGAATTTGACTTAAAAACACGAGGAAGACCTTACTTTGTCTGACGGAATTTGATGGGAAGCGAATGAGTTTGTAGCCTTTCTGTCAAATTTGGTGGGATTTAGCAACAGTGGCTGTACGCATTGCTTTTAATTTTTTTTTTTAAACACCCTTTGAAATTGACATTTCCCAGAGTGCCTTGCAAGAAAAGGCTGTGAAATAATGCAAAACCAAGTTGATTTCATAGCAGTACTGCGATGCAGTGAAAGCTTTGCTTAATACAACAAATTTGGCTTGCGTTGCCTGCTGAAAAGACCTTGATTTCCAAGCCTTTGAGCCTAGAATTTGAAATATGGGCTTCCAAACTAAAAATAATAATAATAATAATAATAATTAAGAAATGAAATCGCAGCCCAGCTCCCTGCACATCCTCCAAAAATGGTGATGATGACTGTTCTAATTCTAAAAGGCTTCTAAACGAAGCCAGCTGAATGCAGATAGACTGAAGCACGGTATCGTCATAAAACTGAGCGAAAAACGTAAAACAAGCTCAGGGTGGGCTCTTTTTTTAAAAAAAAATGGTATCACTGCTCCTGGGATCAGTGAGCCAAAGGAAGAATCCATTTTACAGTCCAGTTATTTTGGGGGGTGGGAATCAATTTAAGCACTGACAATACCACTTGCTTCCTTTCGGCCTTTCTCCATATATACCTGGTAAGAATACCAAGTTGGCGGGGAGGGGATAATAAGATTTTAATTGAACAAGAGGCAGTCCAGGCAATAATAACTGAAGTGTTTTGCAAGCTATGTTTTGCAAATCAGCCTTCAAGAGCTATGCTTTCTCTTCCATAAAGAGGAATGGATCCTCTTGTGTTCCTCTTATTTGAAAGGCTGAACCAGAAGATTATAATTTAGTATGTATTTGTTTAGCCTTAAGCGGGATTAATGTTGGTACGGAAGAGTGTTTCTCGGTCTTGGCAGCTTTAAGATGGGTGGACTTCACCTCCCAAAGTTCCCCCAGCTGCAGCAGGATGGCTGGGGAATTCTGGGAGTTGAAGTCCTTCTTCTTCTTGTGCCATATCCGTTATGGGACATTGACAATCCTGTTGGCGACCCTACTTTTTTTTTTCCCAACGGCCGCACGAAGAAATTAGAAGTCCACTCATCTTTAAATGATCAAGATGGAGAAACGTGGGCATAGATCGAGAATAAGGCTCAACCATTGCAGCATTGTGTTCCAATCGGGGCCCGCGCTGAGTCTAATCCCGACTTCATTAAGTCTTGTTTAGGTTACTTCTCATTCAGCATTGTCAATGCCATTTCGATTTGCACTTCTCCTTCTGGTTAAGTGGGGAGGGGGCTCCATTTCCCTCTGACATTTCTGTCAGCAGAAAAGATATTTTCTTTTCTGGCACGGGACCTAGTTATCTGCGGGATCGGATTCTGCCCCATACATCCCTGCGGCCGATTCGCTCCCACAGAGAGGGACTTCTCCGGGTGCCGTCCACTAGGCTATGGGAGCGGGCGACGCCCAGGGGAAGGGCCTTCTCTGTGACGGGCCCAGCCCTCTGGAACGACCTTCCCCCCGAAATCAGAGCAACTACGGACCTCCGCTCCTTCCGTCAAAAATTGAAAACATACTTCTTCTGCTTGGCCGGCCTAGGTTAGTCTTCCGTCTTTTAATTGGGTTTTAGGGGATTGTAGTGCAATTTTAGTATAGGGGGTTTTAGCGCAGGGATAATCTTGTTTAATTCTTATTTTACCTATTTATGTATTTTGTATTAGTATTTTTAAATTCCCTGTGCACCGCTCCGAGTCCCTTGGGGGAGAGGAGGCGGTCTATAAATAAAAATTATTATTATTATTATATTATTTGTCTAAAGCAGGGGTCTCCAACCTTTGCAACTTTAAGTCTGAAGGACCTTAGCTCCCAGACTTCTCCAGCCAGCTTTGCTGGCTGGAGAATTCTGGGAGCTGAAGTCCTTCAGACTTAAAGTTGCAAAGGTTGGAGACCCCTGGTCTAAAGCTATCTAATGGGAAAAAAGTTGGGATTTTAAAAAAAACACGTTAAAAATGGCGGAGTGCCGTCTTGAAACTAAACTACAGAAAGGAGGAGCGGCAAGCACTAGACGAAACGTCCTATATCTGCCATGAAAATATTTGTAGGATGCCAATCACGTCCTTTTTGAAGCAAAGGAGGCTGTCCTTTATGTTTAATATCTCCAATCAAAGCACAGTTTACACAAGCTATCATGTATCTCACACGTGGCTTGCTGGTTAGCATGATTTAAGCAGGCCAATTTTTTTTTTAGTGAAGATTTGTGTCTATTTTCTCTCGCACTTTAAGTTCTAGGTAGGGCAGTGGTCCTCAACCTATGGTCTTTGGACCCCGCTTAAGGGGGGGGAGGCGATTTCATCACAAGGCTTGAGGAAATATTACGATTTAAATCTTAAAGTCTTGGGGGACCATGGCCTGTGGCCACAAAAGGTATTTAAAGGGGGTCCTTAGTGGAAAAGCAGCTTGAGAATGAATCACTGTTCTAGAGCAGGGGTCACCAACCTTTCGGACCTCAGGGACCACTAAATTCATAATTTAAAAACCCGTGGACCACTAATATGAATTTGTGACGGGATGGGGTCCTTCAGGCACTTAGCTTGGCCGCCTGTTAGCGGAGAGAAACGCCCGGGGTCAACCCTAAGTTTGCAGTCCATTGCAGTTAGGAATCTCAAATACAGCCAAGAATGAATGTTTGTCTTGTAGCCAGCCAGGGCGCTAGATCGGCCCCCTGAAAACTCTGTCTTTTGAGGACCCCAACTGAAGTTTCGCACACCACACATTGAAGCGCCTGGACTCCCAGGGAAGGAGGGAGGGAAGAGCTGGGGCTACTAAATAGGCAGCCAAGCAAAGTGCCTGAAGGACCCCATCCCATTGGCAAGCAGAAGTAATTGCTTCAATGGGCCATATCTGTCCCAGGGGCCGTAGGTTGAGGATCCCTGATATAGTGTAATGGAAAAATATATATGCAAAAATGCAAATATTTTTCTGCGGACCACCAAATTTTTCTCGTGGACCTCCAGTGGTCCACGGACCACCAGTTAGTGACTGCTGTTCTAGGGTATATGCCAAGGTGTTTCATTCCCTGTCTCTTATTATTATTGTTATTATTTTTAAAGTTCTGCATGTGCTCTTTGGATTAGAATAAATTAAGTGGAGGGATTTTCGTTTTCTTTTTTTTAAATTGTCAGTAAAAAGCAGGAGATTTTTTGAGTCTGGCTCCTGTTTTGTAAAGGCAATTTATCCTTCCTCTCTCGCCTCAGATGGAGAAGGTAGCTGGGTCTGGCTAAACTCAAATTCATACCCCATTAGTTCATTAAAACATCTATCAGCGCATGTTGCCTCAATTAGAATCTCTGTAATATTTCACAGAGAAATCAATACGCTTACAAAATCCTCCGGTTGTGGCTTGGGCGCTATTATCAATGTTGAAAAACCCAAATTGTTTACCAGGGATGCTGATGGCGCATGTGTTTCCAAGAGCATCAGGGGGACCTGTTGACGACTGAACAATGTAGACACCTGACAAGTTTCTCCTGTCATCATTTCCGACACATTTAATACATTACTCAAAGCAGAACAACAACTTGATATCATTTACGCTAGACAAATAGGTGCATGAGTAAAATGGTAAATGGTCTACAGTACCTCGGCTAGACTCCGTATTGAAGCTGTGCACTAAAATTAAAGAGGTCCAAATTTACCGTCAGTCTTGACATCATCTCTCTTTAAAACATTTACTCATTATACAGCAGAGAAACAAGGGGTTACCGACAGTTCATTCTCATATCTGCGTTAAGCTGGACATTCTCATCTTGTACAAATCAAGGCTTTGGGGTTATTGGCAACTGTTTCCCTCTTTCGCTTCACCATCCCTTCTTCACTCAGATGGACCGCTGCTGGCTTTTTGACATCTGGCTTCCCCTCTCCCTCTTAGGGTTTCTATAAACCTGCTTTGAAACTTTCTGAAGGACAAGGGAACTCCCTGCCTGAAATGAGATATAGGCCAATGATTCTCAACCTTGGCAACTTTAAGATGGGTGGACTTCAATTCCCAGAATTCCCCCAGCCAACAGTTGGCTGGGGGAATTCTGGGAGTTTGAAATCCACTCATCTTAAAGTTGCCAAGGTTGAGAATCACTGAGCCATGGTGGCGCAGTGCAGGACTGCAGGCTACTTTTGCTGACTGCTGGCTACCTGCAATTTGGCAGATCGAATCTGACCAGGCTCAAGGTTGACTCAGCCTTCCATCCTTCCAAGGTGGGTAAAAGGAGGACCCAGGTTGTTGGGGGCAATAGGCTGACTCTCAAAACTGCCCTAGAGAGGGCTGTAAAACACTGTAAAGCAGTATATACCATATTTTTTGGAGTATAAGACGCAGCAAGGTTTTGAAGAGAAAAATAAAAAGTTTTTGCACTCTGCATATCTTCCAAAAATGGCCTGCTTTTTGTGAAAATGCCCCCCCCCCCAAGAGACACGAATAGCCTTTAGGAGGTTTGTAGAGTGCTCCTGGGGGGGGGGAAGAGCCAAAAACGAGCAAAAAACGCCCCATTTTTTGTCAAAAAAAGGGCATGGATAGCCTTTAGGAAGCTTATAGAGTGCTGCTGGGGGTGCCCCCCCCCAAAAAAACAGGCCGTCTTTCACTCATTTCTGCCCTCCCCAGCTCCCAGAAGCACTCTGGAAGCCTCTGGAATGCACGGCCATTTTGGTGAAGGGGGCAGAGTTTCAGGAGGCAAAAATTGCTGTATTCAGTGTATAAGACGCACCCAGATTATCAGCCTCTTTTTTTTTAGGGAAAAAGGTGCATCTTATACGCCGAAAAATACGGTAAGTCCAAGTGCTATTGCTAGGTAGGCAATACAGGAACAATTAATATGGGGTATTACTTACTTACAGGGAAGATGTGGCCTGTTTGAAAGCAGAAACTCTGTGTGTGTGTGAGAGAGAGAGAGAGAGAGTGAAAGGTGGTCACGTGGCTACAATTAGCATTTTCCCCAGGAAAAAGCTTTCAGCAAAGAAATTCCAAACGTGGATATCATTTAGCAGATAAGGAAGTTAATTAGCTTCAGCTAATATCAAGGGAGTAATTAGCTCTTGATACCCAGATCACAGTATGTCTAAGGGTCGGGATTGGTGCATCAGTAGCCATATGGAAGATACTTGCACTAATTTCCGACACAGTACCCATAAATGGACACAGGGGCATATGGCAGGAATTGCCATCATTCGGTCACAAAGGAACCAACTCTCAGCAGACGTTCCTGCTTAACCAAAATATGTGGATTCCATATACAGGTAGTTCTCAACTTACAACATTAACTTACTTCATTTAGTGACCATTGAAAGTGACAACGGCACAGGATAAAGGGATTTATGACCGTTTTTCACACTTCCAACCCTTGGTCACATGATCAAAATCCAGATGCTTGGGAACTGGCCAGTGGTGGGTTTCAAATTTTTTTGTGTGGCCTATGTGACAGAGTGGGAGTGGCCACCTTTTAAAATGTGGTGAAACTCATTTAACAACACTCTTGTTTAGCAGCCAAAATTTTGAACTCAATTGTGATGATAATTTTCTTTCTTTCTTTCTTTCTTTCTTTCTTTCTTTCTTTCTTTCTTTCTTTCTTTCTTTCTTTCTTTCTTTCTTTCTTTCTTTCTTTCTTTCTTTCTTTCTTTCTTTCTTTCTTTCTTCCTTCCTTCCTTCCTTCCCTTTCCTATCCTTTCCTTTCCTTTCCTTTCCTTCCCGTTGGGTCACTGGCAGCGGCGGGCCAGATTTACTTCCAGGTACGCCGGTGGAACCCCCTCTCACCGGTTCTCTAAATTTCACCAACCGGCTCTCGCGAGTAGGTGCGAGCCTGCAAAAACCCACCACTGGAACTGTCTCATATTGATGACATGGGTGTTGTGATTCCCTTTTTGAGATTTCCTGACAAGCAAAGTCAATGGGGAAGCCAGATTCACTTAACAACCGTGGAACTAACTTAACAGCTGCAGAATTCACTTAGCAACTGTCTCACTTAGCAACATAAATTTTGGGGTCGATTGTGGTCATAATTCGAGGACTACCTGTATACATTAATGTAGTTTAGCAATATCTTGATACCTACTTGTGTCCATAACCTACCATCAATAACAGCAACCAAGGATATAGGTTAGGGCAGTGGTAGTCAACCTGGTCCCTACCGCCCCCTAGTGGGCGTTCCAGCTTTCATGGTGGGCGGGAGGGGTTTTGTCCGATACTGAAGCACTTTCCTTTTTTAAATTTAATTGACTTCCCTACTTTATAAATCCCCATGACTGTGGAACCGGTGGGCGGTTAGAAAATTTTACTACTAACAGAGATACAAAAGTGGGCGGTAGGTATAAAAAGGTTGACTATCCCTGGGTTAGGGTGAGGAAATGTTACAGGCATGTCTAAATCAATGTTTCTCAACCGTGGCAACTTGAAGATGTCAGGACTTCAACTCCCAGAATTCAGCGAATGCTGGCTGGGGAATTCTGGGAGTTGAAGTCCAGACATCTTCAAGTTGCCACGGTTGAGAAACACTGGTCTAAATAAACTTTGTAGGAAGCGAGTAGGAGAATTTGAAACGGGCCTATTATTCTCTCTGTCTAAAATCTTCTTTTCTTTTCTTTTTTTCCCTTGAAGTTTTTAAGAGGGAATTAATTGCGCACCGCAATTTGGCCATCACTCAACGCAGCCATGAAGCTGTGAGCAGTGTACAGAATGACAAAGAGAATCAATAAAGAACATTTTATGCATTTACCACAATTTCAACCCAGTGCCAAGAGATGCTAGGCTTAACAGATCTCACAAGAAGGAAGGAATGAAGCGTCTTTCTGTTTCTATCAAGTTAAATGTCATTATTGTCATCTTTTAACAGCCTCATGAAAAACCTGGGACAAGATGCAGGACCGAGAAAACTTGGGATAGCAATTGTTGAATTGAAGCCCAGTAGCATGTTTCGAGGAACATGCGTGGCAGATCTCTCTGGATTTCTTAGCTGGTCACTGTAGGACTAAATAGTGGAGTTTCAAAATGATTCAGAAGAAGCACTTTAAATTCATTAAACTTTAAATTAAACTTTGGACTTTAAATTCATTAAAGTAGGCAAGTTCCCTCATAAGGCATCGACCTCACGAAAGATCAGAATAAGTTCTTCTGAAACTTTTTTGAAGCATGCTCAGCCTCATTAGGCAAGACTTGGCCTAATCCAATAGACTGTTTCTGACATTGTAAAAACAAGCTTGTCTATCGATAAAGGAACATATTTGTAGCCCAGAGAGGTCCTTGGTACTCTCTGATCTTGGTTGTTTTCTTGCAGACCTTTCATTACCCAAACTAGGTAACATAATCAGAGCCGGGGTGGCGCAGTGGTCAGAATGCAGTACTGCAGGCTACTTCTGCTAACTGCAATTTGGCAGTTCGAATCTGACCAGGCTCAAGGTTGACTCAGCCTCCCATCCTTCCAAGGTTGGTAAAATGAGGACCCAGATTGTTGGGGGCAACAGGCTGACTCTCTAAACTGCTTAGAGAGGGCTGTAAAGCACTGTAAAGCGGTATATAAGTCTAAGGGCTATTGCTATAAGTAAGTGCTATTGTGTATTTTTCAATTTACATTGTTTTTATTAGTTTCCTAATACGATTTGATAGCTTATTAGTAACCTTGACTATCACTAAGTGTTGTATCTCTTTATTCTTGATGAATGTATTTTATTTTCCTTATCTACACTGACAGCATATGCACCAAAGACAAATTCCTTGTGTGTCCAATCACACTTGGCCATTAAATAATTCAATTCTATTCTATTCTACTCTACTCTATTCCTTATTATTCCATTCCATTCCATTCCATATCATTCCATTCCATATCATTCTATTCTATTCTATTCTTTATCACTCTATTCTATTCCTTATTCCTCTTCCTCTTCCTTATTCCTCTTCTCTTCTCTTCTATTCTACTCTATTCCCTATTATTCCATTCCATTCCATTCCATTCCATATCATTCTATTCTATTCTATTCTATTCCTTATCACTCTATTCTATTCCTTATTCCTCTTCCTCTTCCTTATTCCTATTCTCTTCTCCTCTATTTTACTCTATTCTACTCTATTCCCTATTATTCCATTCCATTCTATTCCATATCATTCTATTCTATTCCTTATCACTCTATTCTATTCCTTATTCCTCTTCCTTATTCCTCTTCTCTTCTCTTCTACTCTCTTCTACTCTCTTCTACTCTATTCCCTATTATTCCATTCCATTCCATTCCATTCCATTCCATTCCATTCCATTCCATTCCATATCATTCTATTCTATTCTATTCCTTATTCCTTATTCCTCTTCCTCTTCCTCTTCCTCTTCCTTATTCCTCTTCTCTTCTCTTCTCTTCTCTTCTCTTCTCTTCTCTTCTCTTCTCTTCTCTTCTCTTCTCTTCTCTTCTCTTCTATTGCTATCCTGAGTACTCAACAAACCTAGTTTGGTAATGAAAGTTGTGCAAGAAAGCAACCAAGCTCAGAGAGTACCAAGGGCTGAGTTTTCTTTTAAATTTGGCAAGGAAAATCTAAAGTTTATGTAGAGCCTTTTTAGATTTGGCAAGAAACTGAAAACGGCCAATAGGAAGAACTACAACAACAAATATACAGGACCTAAGCAATGGAGGTTGGAGATGAACCTGTTGGATGTGTAGAGGCAAACAACTGGATTTAGACCTTTGGCTCTAATTTCCGTGTTGTTATTAAGGGCTACCCAGCCTATCATTTTGAAAACTATTCTGAAGAAATGTTCTGGAGCTTTGATGAGCTGAACAAGATGGTGGCTACGGCCAGGTATTTGATGTTCTGCCCTCATGCAGCACAGTGGTGTTTTTTTATTTCCAGAGTTTTGTATTCAGCCTGAGAAAATGCTGCAATGGCTTTCAGCAATCCAGTCTTCGCTCCCATCCCCAAACTGATGCAGTCTGAAAAGAAAGTTCAGATTGCTTAAATGTCTTGCAGAGAAGCACCGTACTCGTGCAAGATCCAAGGCACTTCTCCCAAACCGGTTGGACGTATGCATAATATTAAGAGTTGGTTAATCTGGTGGTGGTTAAAAATGGGAGGATTCCATGATAAAATTGAAGGCTAAGCAGGGCTGCTGTTGTGGCCTGCCAATGGCTGGTGGAGCTGGCAGCAGATTGGGACAGTGAGGATGCTGGGGAGGAACATGGGCCAGTCCTGGAGTCTGGGGAAGGCTCTGAGGAAGGCTCTGCGTCAGAGGCAGAGAGGGGGCCAGGGCTGTCTGACAGTTATCAGCTGCCTTCGGAGTCGGACATCAGTGGGGTAGAAGAACAACTGGAGCCTGTTCCCAGTGTGCGCATGTGCAGAGTTGCCAGGAGAAAGGAACAGCTAAGGAACAAGGGTCAACTTGCGAGTAAGGCCACAGGTGGAAATAAAAGTGGAACGAAAGGGGAGTGGAGTTTGCAGGAGACAATTCGTTCATTCCTGAAGTATTGCAGCGTCTGAATGATATCGGCCTGGCCACTCCAAGCCTGATAAAGGTCTGTAAATAGGAACTACCTTGAAAGACTGTGGGAGAGGAAAGACTTTGCTGGAGAGGAATTCACTATAAATTAAATAAAAGGGGTTTATCGGGACAAGGACTCGGCTTCGTGCTGCTGGGGAAGCCTAGGCCAGAACAGGTGCTGTTATTAAATCTTGAGAGAAACAATGGCAATTTAAAAACTCTGCCCAGAGAACTCTCATTGATAGCCAACTTAAAAAGAACCCCAATCAGATCTGTGGGAGAACATACCTCAAAATGGCATCTGAGTGGGCAGTTCCCAGTCTCTATCTCTATCTTTATCTCTATCTCTATCACTATCACTATCTAGCTGCCTACCTGCCTGCCTATGTCTCTCTCTCTCTCCCCCTACCTATTTACCTACCTATATCTCTACCTACCTACCTACCTACCTACCTACCTACCTACCTCCTTCCTGTCTGTCTGTCTGTCTGTCTGTCTGTCTGTCTGTCTGTCTGTCTGTCTGTCTGTCTGTCTGTCTGTCTGTCTGTCTGTCTGTCTATCTATCTATCTATCTATCTATCTATCTATCTATCTATCTATCTATCTATCTATCTATCTATCTATCTATCTATCTATCTATCTATCTATCTATTCCACTGATTAATTGTTCTAATTTCCTGACAGCTAGAATAATTCATCAGTGGAACAGAAGTTGCCTCCAGAAGTTGTGAATGCCCCAACACTGCAAGTCTTTAAGAAGATGTTGGATAGCCATTTGTCTGAAACAGTATAGGGCTTCCTGCTTAGGCAGGGAGTTGGACTAGATGATCTCCAAGGTCCCTTCCAACTCTGGTATTGTATTGTATTGTATTGTATTGTATTGTATTGTACTGTACTGTACTGTATTCTCTCTCTCTCTCTCTCTCTCTCTCTCTCTCTCTCTCTCTCTCTCTCTCTCTCTCTCTCTCTCTCTCTCTCTCTCTCAGCATTTACTGGCTGGATGCCCTTCCTGACGCCTACCTTGAGTTCGCGGCAGATATTTCCCCTTTGCGCCCTGATAGAGAAACATCTGTCACTTTCTAGATTGACCTCTCTCTGAGTGGGAGGCGAGCACCCTTAAGCTATCGCACCACTCAGGTTTGTGATGCATATAATTACAAAACATCACAGCTGGAGCTTTGCTTTACAAAATAAAAAAAGGCAGTCTGGAAATGAAAAACGCATACATAATTTGCCAAATGAGAAGTAGCTAAATGTTGTGAGACTTTCGATCTGGACTCCTCGGCAGCCAGAGTTAGGAAGCTAATCTTTCAGCAATCTGCTTCTCAAACATGGGAAATTTTAGCAAAGCTAAAAAAAAACCCTGCATTTTCCATTCATTTTTCCGCCTGTAAAACTGCCTTCTAATCTCCCAGTACAGATAAGTGATTGACGGGGAAAAGGTTTCTCAAAGCAATTTCCTCTTACAGACCAGATCTGAAAAAAATGCACACGGATTGTCAGTGAACAGATTTAAGAATGCATCTATTATACTTGTTATCTCAATTGAAACCCTATCTTAACTTAGATTCCATGTTATCTTCAGTACTACAAGAGACGTCTAATACTTGCAAACTATTATTTCAAGCTGTGTACTTCGGAATGTATAACTTTGTAAAGGACAGCATCTCAGTTATGAGGCTGGTAAATAATCATAAGTAACTCTGATGGCAGGATTAAGGTCTATTTTTTTTTTTTTAAAAGGTTAAATACCAAATGCAAAATCTCTTTTTTTACTGCCTCAAGCAACTACAGGACTACTATTTTCATTGGCCTGAAAATTTAGACAAGAAGGAGCTGGACCTTCCCAGATCTCAATGAACACAAACCTGATATTTAACTTTTTTAATATTATATTTATTAATGAACAAGCCGTAGTTAACAGTAACTGTACGTTAGTTTGGATTTTTGTCAGTACCAGAGGTAGTTCTAAACCTCTCTCTGATATCTCGAAGATAAGATAGATAGAGAGAGATAGAGATAGAGATAGAAATAGATATGACATGGTGGCTCAGTGGCTAAGACACTGAGCCTGTCAATCAGAAGGTTGGCAGTTTGAATCCCTAGCGATGCATCATGGAGTGAGCTCCCGTGACTTGTCCCAGCTTCTGCCAACCTAGCCGTTCGAAAGCATGTAAAAATGCAAGTAGAAAAATAGGAACCACTTTTGGTGGGAAGGTAACAGTGTTCCGTGCGCCTTTGATGTTTAGCCATGCTGGCAACCTGACCACGGAGACGTCTTCAGACAGCGCTGGCTCTTCGCCTTTGAAACAGAGATGAGCACCACCCCCTAGAGTCGGGAACGACTAGCACATATTTGTGAAGGGAATCTTCAGATAGATAGATAGATAGATAGATAGATAGATAAATCGATCGATCGATCGATCGATCGATCGATAGATAGATAGATAGATAGATAGATAGATAGATTTTCAGTGAGAAGCTTAGAACTATCCCTGATTCTGACAAAAATCCAAACTAAGTTACAGTTACTGTTAACTATGGCTTGTTCATTCATCTGTCTTCACAATGTGCAGAATGCAACTGCCTTGTTTCAAAGAAGCCATAGTTCAAATCAATTATTTTGGAATGTGGACAATTAATCATGGCTGATATAAAATGGAAAGATAAACATCTCTTCACAGCTGTGGCATAGAAAGATGAGAGAAGGAGCATAGAAGCCCTGATATTCATATTTTTCTTATTTTTAAATAAGAGGGACCAGCATTATATGGCCCTCCAGGGGTTGCTGAAATCCAGTCCCTAATCGGTTTAGCCAGCGTACACATTATTCAATTTTATGTTTTAACTTTGTCCTCCAAACTACACAAAGCCAAAAACAGAACAAAACAATAACAAGAAACAAATAGAACCCAACACATTTTCCTCCAGATGTTGGACAATCTTTTGTCTAAAATGGTATAGGGCAGGGGTCTGCAAAGTTGGCTCTTTTAAGACTGGTGGACTTCAACTTCCAGAGTTCCCCAGCCAGCTGGCTGGGGAACTCTGGGAGTTGAAGTCCACCAGTCTTAAAAGAGCCAACTTTGCAGACCCCTGGTCTAGGGTTTCCAGTTTGGCCTCCAAGGTCCCTTCTAACCCTGTTATTCCCTAAGTATTTGGTAGAAATAATTCTGGTCATCCAAAAATAATTTGGATAGAATTCTAAAAGGTTTGGGGGCACAGACACCTTCTACAAGCCACAACAAAGTAAAAAGTAGGCCAACACGTGGATATGATGTCATTATGAAAATAACACAATGTTGTCTCCATCATCCTCACCCCCTGGGCAAAGACTGTACTTCATGGTTTCGTAATTTTAATAAGCTATCTCAACCTGGCAGTCAGGCCAATCTCAAAAAAGCCATATTTCAGTTTCATTACTGAGGTCTTCACTTCATATACTTAAAAGCTCGCTTTCTTCTCCCAACTGTGCACTTGCTGGCTATGCGTGCATCATATGGCAAAGCTGTTTTCAGGATATGGGTTGCGGAACTGCAATTTGGCAGTTCAAATCCTACCAGACTCAAGATTGACTCAGCCTTCTCTCCTTCCGAGGTGGGTCAAATGAGGACCCAGATTGTTGGGAGGGGGGGGAGGTCATAGGCTGACTCTGTAAACCACTTAGAGAGGGCTGTAAAAGCACTGTGAAGTGGTATATGTGCTAAGTGAGAAAGAAGGAGGGAGGGAGGGAGGGAGGGAGGGGAGGGAGGAAGGAAGGAAGGAAGGAAGGGGCAATAGGCTGACTCTGTAAGACCGCTTAGAGAGGGCTGTAAAGCACTGTAAAGTGGTACATAAATCTAAATACTAAGTAGGAAGGAAGGAGGGAGGGAATGAAGGAAGGAGGGAGGGAGGAGAGGGGAGGAGGGAAGGGTGGGGAGGAAGGAAGGAAGGAAAGAAGGAAGGAAGGAAGGGGTGATAGACTGTAAGACTTAGAGAGGGCTGAAAAGCACTGTAAAGTGGTATATAAATCTAAGTGCTAAGTGAGAAGGAAGGAGGGAGGGAGGGAAGGAAGGAGGGAGGGAAGGAAGGAGGGAGGGAAGGAAGGAAGGAGGGAGGGAGGGAGGGGAGGAGAGGAAGGAAGGAAGGGGCAATAGGCTGACTCTGTAAGACCGCTTAGAGAGGGCCAGTGGTGGGTTTCAAATTTTTTAGAACCTACTCTGTAGGTGTGGCCTATTTTGTGGGCATGGCTAGGCAGTCATGTGACAGGGTGGGAGTGGCCACCTTTTAAAATGTGGTGAAACTCATTTAACAACGCTCTTGCTTAGCAACCAAAATGTTGGACTCAATTGTGATGATAAATTAATTCTTTCTTTCTTTCTTTCTTTCTTTCTTTCTTTCTTTCTTTCTTTCTTTCTTTCTTTCTTCCTTCCTTTCTTTCTTTCTTTCTTTCTTTCTTTCCTTCCTTCCTTCCTTCCTTCCTTCCTTCCCTTTCCTTCCCGTTGGGTCACTGACAGCGGCAGGCCAGATTTACTTCCAGGTACGCCGGTGGAACCCCCTCTCGCCGGTTCTCTAAATTTCACCAACCGGCTCTCGCGAGTAGGTGCGAGCCTGCAGACACCCACCACTGGAGGGGGCTGTAAAGCACTGTGAAGTGGTACATAAATCTAAGTGCTAAGTGGGAAGGAAGGAAGGGAGGGAGGGGAGGGGAGGGAGGAAGGAAGGAAGGAAGGAGCATTAGGCTGACTCTGTAAGACTGCTTAGAGAGGGATGTAAAGTACTGTAAAGCAGTATATAGGTCTGAATGCTATTGCTATTGCTCTTTGTTTGGTGCCAGATGTGAGACTTTTAATCCTAAAATTCTACAGTAGGATCTCTGAGTTTGGAGGGTGGTGGGGTAAACTGATGTCCTCTCTGGACTTCAGAAATTGACTGTAGCTGAGCAAAGAGCACCCACCCCACAACCGTCACTTTTCCAATGCTCTGCCCTGCCATCCATCTGTGGCTGACTGCATAAGTATAATCTAGGGGTGAATCAACATGTGAAGTTCACATCCATCATGTAGATGGGGGGACTGTTCCATTGCTAAAACAACAAAAGACTTAAGTTCAACCAGACCTTGACTTCATCCAGAATAGGGTTTGTCTTTCCGAATTATGCATGGAAGACTCAAATAGCTCTTGCCAGCCTGAAAACCCTCAGCTCTTCATTAGCTTCCCTGTGTATTATTTCACTAATTGCCCATATACCTGTACTCTCCCATTTCCTCCTTGCATGGTTAATCCAATTAGTACTATTAACATGGAAAATTAAAATGTTTAATTTGCTTTGCTCTCCTTGGTACCAAAAGCCTGCGATGTAGCTTCAGCTGCAACTGCAAAAGTGAAATGGCTCCAGGTTTATTTTTAATGGTTTTTTTTTTTTATATATCCGAAAAGACGATTCGTAACACTTCAATTTGGTTCTCTCCGAAGAGCTCAGCACAGCTTAGCGCATTGTTCTCAGGCTTTCTGGCACCAGGAAAGCTTTAGAACTGAAAGAAGAATGGCTTGGAGGCACCTTAATCAGGGGTGGGATTCAGCCGGTTCGGGCAAACCGGATGCTAATTTTTACATCTGGTTCGCCCAACCGGTAGTTGGAAGGACTGGCTGGCCCTGCCCACCCTTTCCATCCCCTCCCAGGAGTCTCCATGTGGCCTGTTCATCGTGCCAGGTAAGCGTCGAGGCTCTGGGAGGGCGAAAAATGGGCATTTCAGAAGTTCCTGAAACGGGCTGTTTTGGGGAGGTTTGCAGAGTGCAAAAACACTTTCTGTTTCCTTTCGGAAAGCTCTTTAACTGTTTCCAGCCTCTGGAGGCCCTCCAGAGCCCGGGTAAGGCCATTTTTGCCTTCCCGGAGGCTAGAACAAAGCCTCCGGAGCCTGGGGAAAGTGAAAAAAGGCTTTGTGGTAGTTCCAGGTCTTGAAACGGGCCTATTTATGGCCTCTGGAGGGCCTCCGAAGCGTGGGGGAGGCTGTTTTCGCCCTCCTGGAGGCTCGAGAAAAGCCTCCGGAGCCTTGGTAGGGTGAAAATCCCCCCACTGTGGTGCAGGAGGCCGAATAGGCCATGCCCCCCCTGGCCACACCCACCCAGCAAACCGGTTGCTAACATTTTTCAGTCCTACCCCTGACATTAATTCCATTCTCTTAAACATAATCTGATCTCCAACAAGTCACCTACTGGCTACCTACTGGATAATCCAATGGTCGAAAGTTTCCCAGTCCTTCCTCCTACATTATCATTCTGCAATTCCTCCTCCCTCAGCCTCTATGAACGTGGGCAAGACATAAAAGCCCATTTTTAGGTCTAACCCTAATCGTTAGATAACACCTGCAACTATTTCCCTTTCTCACTGAACTTGAATGCGTTCCCACAGATCCTAAACCTAATAAGTGTCCTCAAAATCTCTTGATGGCTTTTACATTTCTTAAGCGTCCCATTTTGCATGTGGTTGTAGTCCTTGATCAAATTCGGCAGAAGTTATTTTGAGATTCTACATTGCTCTGACTGCCTGGCTTATCTGCTCAGGGCTTGGCTAACCTTACTAAGATTTTCCTTGTGTTTGTGAACTACTCATGCTTGCCAATCAGTCAATGGGCAAGTTTTAATTAACTAGCCCATCTAATTTCTGGTTACGGCTTTGGCATATTGCCTGGACATCAACACTATCTCTGCTGTCTGGCTTTACACAAACTTATTTCTGCCTTGCTTTCTTCTTCTTTTTATGTTGGTGTTGCCTGCCTGCCTGCCTGCCTGCCTGCCTGCCTGCCTGCCTGCCTGCCTGCCTGCCTGCCTGCCTGCCTGCCTGCCTGCCTGCCTGCCTGCCTACCTACCTACCTACCTACCTACCTACCTATCTATCTCTGCCCATCTCCCTCAGAGAGATCTGGGTGGTGTACAATATAATTCATAAAATGAACATTAACATCAGAATTAATCTTATATCTATATATAGCTGATAAAATAGGGTAGAACCGATTAGGCTGGAGTGCTAGGCTTCTGCCTTGGATTCATTACAGCCCCGGTTTGAATCCCAGTGGGGTGTGGCCAACTGATGAGAGCTAATAAGCTCGAAATAGATCTATCTTGGTCTCTCAAATTTAAATTTATTGATCAGCTCATAAAAACTAACACACACACACACACACACACACACACATAAATGGTGCTCTCTCTCTCTGTGTCTCTCTGTCTCTCTCTCTGTGCGTGTGTGTTCTCCAACGTAATTCTGCAATGCCTCAAGCAACTTCAACATATGACTTACTTTCCGGGAAAAAATATATGTGGGGGGTAAGACATCCCTAACACTATTCGGGTGTATGTTCAGTTAAGATACAGCCTGTTGTGCCTTAAAATGGCTCCTACTTTACTGCCGTAAAATAGCTTTTACTGTACAGCGCAGTGGAGTTGCCATGGTAACAGCTTCACAGTACTCCGCAAGAGGGCTCCCTCTGGTAAGGGGGAAAATACAACATTATAAATTACGTTCGGTCTGGATATTTTCCCCTTATAAATAAATACCCAGGCAACGTCGGGTTATCAGCTATTTTAAGATTAAAAAATTGCGATTATTAAATCTAGAAAGGGTGGCACTACTGTTTAAGAAGTTATTAAATGCCTCACTTTCTGCATTCAGATTCATAAAAGAAGCTATAGTTTGACAGCTTTCAAAGAAAGCTACCTTGGGACAACCAGTTCTGTCATTCCTGGACGAAAATGGTTATCTTTTATTCATTTCAGTCCTGTTGTCGGGTTGCTTTGGGGATGAAAAATATTTGGCCACTCCAACGACCTTTGGTGAGAGGAGCTGCAACAATGAGATCTTCCAAATTCTCCTGGACCTTCCAGTGACTGTTGATGCTGCAAACCACTATATTTTATGGCAGTCCTTAGTTAAAAGGTCCATTTCATGAAGGCATTCTTGGGAATAATTTCTCAACTTCCTTGGCTTTTTTGGGGCGCTGTAGTTCTTTCTCCCAAACTGCTGAATACCTCCACAGAATTGTTGGGAGAAGTCGTTTAGAGTAGGGGTCTCCAACCTTTGCAACTTTAAGTCTGAAGGACTTCAGCTCCCAGACTTCTCCAGCCAGCTTTGCTGGCTGGAGAACTCTGGGAGCTGAAGTCCTTCAGACTTAAAGTTGCAAAGGTTGGAGACCCCTGGTTTAGAGATCTACCACATAAAAAACATGTAGGGGCGGTAGGGGAGCCTCCCCTTGAAGTTTTTCAAATAAACTTCTCCATTTTAGAAATAATTTTCCCGGGCAGCCTTGATTGCCATCGTTTTTATGATTCCTGGAGCGCTGACAGAAGATATTTTTATTTTGCAACATGTATTAATTGGTCCCGCTCTCTCTTTCTTAAAAAAATAATAATGATTGTATTGTATTATTATTTATTATTATTTTTATTATTTATTTTATTAAATTTATAGACCGCCCCCTCTACCCCATGGGAACGGGGGGGGGGGGGTGCACAGGAAATTAAAAATCTGATAAATACGACAATATACAAAATATTAAAAAATATTAAAACCAAATTAAATTACCCCTGTTCTAAAATCAATATTAAAACCCCTAAAACCCTAACAATTACCCCTTAAAATTCTAATTAAGCAATTTCTTTCTGCGGCTAGGTATAAAAAGTTAGGCCAGGCCGGCCTGATGGAAGAAGTGAGTCTTTAACTTCTGGCGGAAGGAGCGGAGGTCTGTCGTTGTTCTGATTTCGGGGGGGGGGGGGGTAGGTCGTTCTAGAGGGTTGGGCCCACCACAGAGAAGGCCCTTCCCCTGGGCGTCGCCCGCTGGCATTGCCTAGTGGACGGCACCCGAAGAAGTCCCTCTCTGTGGGAGCGAATCGGCCAAAGGGATTGTGCTATGGCCTTATGATTTTTAGTACTTTATCTCAGCCTTCACCCACCTAAGATTGTAGGGATGTTTTCAAGAAGTGGTTTTCACATAATTTTACCGCCAGTGGATACCTTCCGCGCATGCGCTTTGCTCACGCACGCAGCTTGTACGCATGTGCACGGCTAAGAAAATGTGGCTAAATAGGATGGCATAGCACCCGGAGGTTGCCACTACCAGTTTGCCCAAACCAGTCCGAACTGGCTGAATACCACCACTGGATGTATTAGGAAATTCTAGGGAGTATGGTTTTGGAGAATGGCAACCCAACGTATCTGTCAGACACAGAGTTGGGTAGGGCTATTTGACATGGTATTAAATTCTCAATTTATTTGTGGGCTGCTTTGGGCCTGGCTATTGAATAAATGAAGAATAAACAAATATTTCTCCTACTCTCATTTCACAGCTGAAGGCTGGATTTGAGTTAGGGAGTACCAGAGCCAATCTTTGCAAAGGATAAGGATTATGGACACCAATTGCCATAACAGCTTCAATTTGGGTGCCTCTAGGCATTCCCACATAACACCTCTCCTGCGCGAGCTGCATTGGCTACCTGTGGCCTTTCGAGTGCGCTTCAAGGTGTTGACGACCATCTTTAAATCGCTCCATGGCTCGGGGCCCAGCTATATACGAGACCGCCTCCTGCCCCATACATCCCTTCGTCCGATCCGCTCCCACAGAGAGGGTCTTCTCCGGGTACCGTCGGCCGGGCAATGCCGGTTGGCGATGCCCAGGGGAAGGGCCTTCTCTGTGGCGGGCCCAGCCCTCTGGAACGACCTACCCCCCGACCTATGCACCACCTCGGACCTCCGCCTCTTCCGCCAGCATCTTAAGACGTATTTATTCCGGCAAGCTGGCCTAGCATAGCCCCCCGTTTCTGACTTTTATCTATAAATTTTAATTCTCAGGGTTTTAAATGCGTTTTTTAGCACGGGACTTAATTTAATAGTTTTTAATTAATGTCTTTAGTCATTTTGTTATGGTTTTTTAATAATGCCTGTGCGCCGCCCTGGGTCCTAACAAGGAGAAGGGCGGGGTATAAATTTGAAAAATAAAAAATAAAATAAATAAATAATTTTTACGTCTCCCCATTGAATTCATAATTCAATGGGCTTTCCAGAGTGATCCTATTCTTTGAATGGGGAACTGGCTCTCTTATAAGGTCTGCTCTCTGACAGGCATAGATCTCTTTTGATAGACTCAGGGTCTTTTTTGGTTCCAGAAGAAATCCAGCATAGGGTTTATTAGGAATACTTTTAAAAGGAAGCGCAATTCAAAAAGGAAGGAGCATCTCCCTAATACATAAGCTTTCATTTAAGATGCACTACATACAATATACAATATACAATATATACAATAGCAGAGTTGGAAGGGACCTTGTAGGTCTTCTAGTCCAACCCCCTGCATGGGCAGGAACCTTATACCATTTCAGACAAATGGCTATCTAACATATTTTTAAAGACTTCCAGGGTTGGGGCATTCACAACTTCTGGAGGCAAGCTGTTCCAGAGGTTAATTGTTCTCACTGTCAGGAAATTTCTCCTCAGTTCTAAGTTGCTTCTCTCCTTGATTAGTTTCCACCCATTGCTTCTTGTCCTGCCCCCAGGTGCCTTGGAGAATAGTTTGACTCCCTCTTCTTTGTGGCACCCTCTGAGATATCGGAACACTGCTATCATGTCTCCCTTGGTCCTTCTCTTCATCAAACTCTTCATCAAACTAGACATACCCAGCTCCTGCAACCGTTCTTCATATGTTTTAGCCTCCAGTCCCCTAATGATCTTGGTTGCTCTTCTCTGCACTCTTTGCAGAGTCTCCACGTCTTTTCTACATCGTGGCGACCAAAATCTTACCCATTATTTATCCTCTGCCCACTCTAATTCGCAAATGCTTCTTTATACCTCTGACAATGTTCTGACAACGAAATACTTAAAATATAAAGTTACACAGATACTGCCAAAGACACAATATGCAGAAAACTCCATCCGCTTCTGATTTAAACAACACTCATTGCATCCATAAACAGACAAGAATTTTCACTTTCTCGAATGAATGTGTGTTTGTGTATGCTGTATATAAATATATTTATAAATAAATGCACACTATGTGTGTGCGTTTATATATACACACACACACATATATATACATACACATACATATACATACATACAAATCAGCATATTATTTTTTATAAATATATAAAAATAAATATAATATGCCAGCGTTTTCAGAAATGATTTCAGCATAATTTAGTTGAATATATGCAGGATATGTAATAAAATGCTTAAATTGTGGTTCTATTATATTGATTTAATTTTGTTGTACTTCAAGATATTTAAGGCTGCTAACTCTGTATTCTTCTGTTTATTCCTCTGAGCCTTTTGAAGTGAGATAGTTGAGTTAGAAAGATGGTTTGAATTCAACAATAGAATCACTTCTGATTCAGACTTTCACGATTGGTTTATAATTAATTCAAGTATATTATTGCCTGGACTTTACATAACAGACTTCGTCAATGGGGGGTGATCAAATGGTTATCATAAACATGGAACACAGCATTTGTTAAATTTCAGCTTTTCAGGCACATAGATTTGAACATGTTTCAACATATTCAAATCTACTCTGCTAATAAGGACTGGAAACTGCAGGAGGCTGGACTAGAAGACCACCAAGGTCCCTTCCAATTCTGTTATTCTGTTATCTCTAATGAACGAGAAAGCAGAAGGGAGCAGAGGTGGGCTGCGAATGTTCAAGAATGGTCTTGGCTCACGTCAACTCAAGCAGAATAAATAACTCAGAAATAAACATTTATCTCAAAAAGAGTTTAAATAATTCGCCAGTATGGTTTATCCGTAAGGAGGCCAGATTTTTTAAAAAATATAATAATAATTAAACATGCACACTTCCTTGTAAATACAGGAATGTACTTTCTTTTAAAACAAAGGACAGCCATGGTTATGGAATCAAATATTTGGCTTACCAATATGCAACTTGGTCTTTGATGCATTTGCCCATTGTGAAAAATACTCAGTCTATATTTAGAGGGGCTACCAAATCACAGTGAAATGTCAAAAAACCTGGTGACACTTGAGATTTCTCAGTGAGCCTTAAGAAAATTTTGAGGCATGGCCCTGCTTTGCATCTCTTTCCCTAAAAATCAAGAATGTGGAAATTTTATTGGAGGAAGGCTGTAATTCTCTTGGGGGATAATCTAATTAAGGTATGGTGAGGATGACGGGCTGGGTAGTGTGTGAGAGATGGATGGAATCAATATTTTTATCTCTCTACCTCTACCTCTCTCTCTCTCTCTCTCTCTTTTATTTCGGTTACTAAAGGGAAGGTAGAAGTCCTGAATTGATTGCCTCCAGAAGGCTTCTAAAGCTACACTGAACCCCTTGCTGTTTGCATTTCTTTGCTGTAAATGATCAGATGGGAGGTGATAAGAGCATCAACACTCACTGGGAAAATGTCAGGATCATTTCTCTCTCAGCTTACCAGAGCCTTAAAACAGTCCATGTCGATATTCACTGGTTTTTAAATGTTTATGGTAGCAAATATGCTTGGTGGGGGTATTTCCGGAGGCTTGGATAGGTTTTATCCCTACTTAATCATTCAATTCCGTAGATCAGGGGTCCCCAACCTTTGCAACTTTAAGTCTGAAGGACTTCAGCTCCCAGAATTCTCCAGCCAGCTAAGTCTGGGAGCTGAAGTCCTTCAGACTTAAAGTTGCAAAGGTTGGAGACCCCTCCTCTAGATCAACGAATACACTGCGAACATTCTCTCAGGATGCAACCATCCTTCCTATGTTCATCGAAGACTTGCTTAAAAGCATTGTATTCCCCATATTTTCACTCATTATCATCTCACTTTGCTGGCTGGAGACGTCTGGGAGCTGAAGTCCTTCAGACTTAAAGTTGCAAAGGTTGGGGACCCCTGCCCTAGATGGCTCCTCTCAGCCTAATTTTCAGAAGGGATGTTGGAAGGATGAATTCAAAGGACCGGAAGTCAAATGTATACGTGGAGAAAGAATTGCATTTGTTAGCTTGAGTTTCTGGAGGGAAAAAAAAAAAAAGCTCAAACGTGACTGTAATCTCTCTCTTTCTCTCTCTCTGTCTCTCCGTGTAAAAGATAAGTGCAGGGATCTTACCCTAGATGTGGAATATGGCATTACTTTTCTAACAGATTAGACGTGAATAGGTAGCTAATGCTGTAATCTTATTCGAGAAATTGGGAAGAAGGCTGAATGAACAACTTGGCCAGACCCAAATAAGACCAAGTTGTTACCGTATTTTTCGGAGTATAAGATGTACCTCAAAAGAGGGTGCGTCTTATACACCGAATACAGTATTTTTGGCTTCCCGAAACCTCCTGGAGGCTGGAGAGAGCAAAATGAGCAAAAAGCCAGCCCGTTTTTTACTCATTTTTGGCCCTCCCAGCCCCCAAGAGCACTCTACAAGCCTGCCAAAACTCTGCATGCCACCCCCCACTTTTTTCTTTTTGCAAAAAAACCCCCCGATATGTGCAGAGGGTTTGGGAGACCTGCAGAGTGTAAAAACTTTTTTTTTTTAAATTGCTTCTTCAAAATCATGGTGCGTCTTGTACTCCGCTGCGTCTTATAGTCCAAAAAATACGGTAATCATTCATGCTGAGAACCTTCACATAGTCACTCCGAAGATTCTTCCCAGTCTCTTCAAACTTCAGATCTGCACTAAATCACCTTTGTTTTTGTTTTTTTTAAAGTCTAGGGTCAGGACCCAGATGTACTATCCAAGATGTGCTTAGAAAACTAGCGGTTCTTTGCCCTCTCTAGTTACAAACCTACTGGGGAGTTGTCCGAAGGAGATACCTAAAGATTAGCTCGGGATATTGCGTGCTTCTCTGGTGTGATCAAGAAGCAATATTCAGGGCCCGGGTGGTCAGATGAAGATGTGCAGCCAGCAGACAGAGCTATATTGAAATGTTGAGGTCAACAGGGCAGGGAACAGATTCAGAAGAAAAAAAACAACCCAAATACTTTATAAGGATCAACTCCTCTTTTCCATCCCTATCAAGAAATCTCAATTGTGGGACTTGAGGATACACCCAATGGGGAAAGCAAAACCTGTCTTCTAACTCTTCTTCGGAAAGTCTGGGTTGAAGAGAAAGAGGGAAACAACCCACCGGGGAATGCAAGGGTATTCATTACTGCCCACCCCCCCTCAATCCAGAACTTTAGGGCTAAAGAGTGGGAGGGAGGACCCCTCCCATGGGAATTTGGTGGGCGTTTAATTAAAGTTCTGCTGAAGTTCTAGGAAAAAGGGCTTGTCCCACGACCTCTGGGCTCAACCTTGATCAACCAGTTCTGTTTCTCCCCCAACCCCCACCCCGTCTACCGCCCCCCCGATTCTACCTCGCCTTTTAAAACAAGAGGGGGCTTAGGAGACAGCGTATGCTCACCTCTGCTGAGTCCATCTGGTCCCCGAAGGATTCGACATTCTTCTATCTGGCCAAATGGAGAAAACATCACTCTGATATCGTTCTCATTACACTTCTTCGAAACCATTCCTATGAACAATTTTCTGTCTTCCACAGCTAGAAGATTAAAATAATAATACTAATAATATCCACAACGGCAAAAGGCATCTTTCTCTCACGCTCTCGCTCACACTTCTCTCATCTGTGATCAGGGCTTATTACCACATCAAAAGCAAGCGACAGAGTTGTGAGCGTGGCGCTGTCCCCCGGGTGAGAAGGCGGGCGGGAAAACACTTCACACACACAACAACACTTCTCCGAAATCACCTGCCTTTCTCGGGAGGGCGTTGCATAGCTTGCCAGTAGGACTTCTTTTGCTATTTGGCCGATTTATAGACTAGGAATTATAGACTAGGAGAGGCGGTTAACTTTTCTACCTCTCATTTCACCCTCGAAACGGCAAAGCCGTCGAATAATCAAGGCTAAACGTTGGTGAGTAGGACCAGAGAGTGAGCCTATTCTAATCTAGCCACAATGGCGCAGTGGCGAGAATGCAATACTGCAGGCTATGTCTGCGGACTGCCTGCAATATGGCAGTTCAAGTCTCACCAGGCTCGAGGTTGACTCAGTCTTCCATCCTTTCAAGTTGGGTAAAATGAGGACCTCAACTGTTGGAGGCAATAGGCTGACTCTGTAAACCGCTTAGAGAGGGTTGTGAACAGTGATGGGATTCAAGAATTTTTACTACTGGTTCTGTGGGAGTGGCTTGGTGAGTGTGGCATTGCTTGGTGGGTGCGGCAGCGGAAGGATACTGTAAAATCTCTATTCACATTCAACTCCACAAAAAAGGATACTGTAAAATCTCCATTCCCACTCCACTCCAGGGGAAGGTTACTGCAAAATCCCCATTCCCTCCCCACTCCAGGGGAAGGATATTGCAAAATCTCCATTCCCTCCCCACTCCAGGGGAAGGATATTGCAAAATCCCCATTCTCACTCCACTCCAGGGAAAGGTTACTGCAAAATCCCCATTCCCTCCCCACTCCAGGGGAAGGATATTGCAAAATTTCCATTCCCACTCCACTCCAGGGAAAGGTTACTGCAAAATCTCCATTCCCTCCCCACTTCAGTGGAAGGATATTGCAAAATCCCCATTTCCATTCCACTCCAGGGAAAGGTTACTGCAAAATCCCCATTCCAACTCCACTCCAGGGGAAGGTTACTGCAAAATCCCCATTCCCTCCCCATCAGCTGGGACTCGGGAGGCAGAGAATAGATGGGGACGTGGCCAACCAGAGGTGGTATTTACCGGTCCTCTGAACTATTCAAAATTTCTGCTCCCGCTTCTCCAGAACTGGTCAGAACCTGCTGAATACCACTTCTGGTTGTGAAGTACTGTGAAGCGGTATATGAGTCTAAGGACTATTGCTATATCTCACCCCATCTTGCCCACGCATGTATGAAAGAGAAATAGGGAACAAAAAGTGATGCTCGAATATTCAAAATGAAACGGGTTAATAGAATCTCAAGGCAGGCTTTAAAAAAAAACCTATAACAATCCAGCTATTCTTATCTCATGCAGACATTGTTAGCAAGTACGCTCATTAGACGAGAGAAACACTTCAAGGAAGTGTTATAAAATTATTTCAGAGTAAATGAAATCCCAGCAGATTTGCGATGCTGGACTGGCAGAAAGAAAAGTGGGATTAGGTGGGGTTAAAATTACTGCTAGATTATTTCACTTGATATAAAGAAGCCAAAAGGAAAAAAAAAAGAAATAGGAAGGAAAAAAACTAGGTCAAGGCGATAGTTCAATGCGTCCAGGCAATCTTCAGCAAATGCACATTCAGAAACTTTAAATTTGCAGAGCTTGGAAATAAGCAAGGACTGAATGAATTGAATATTTGTTACTAGTGCAGAACGTGTCTGTCTGGCAGCACCAGTGGTGGGTTTCAAATTTTTTAGAACCTACTCTGTAGGTGTGGCCTATTTTGTGGGTGTGGCTTGGCAGTCATGTGACAAGGTGGGAGTGGCCACCTTTTAAAATGTGGTGGAAACTCATTTAACAACGCTCTTGCTTAGCAACCAAAATTTTGGACTCAATTGTGATGATAAATTCTTCCTTCCTTCCTTCCTTCCTTCCTTCCTTCCTTCCTTCCTTCCTTCCTTCCTTCCTTCCTTCCTTTCCTTTCCTTTCCTTTCCTTTCCTTTCCTTTCTTCCTTCCTTTCCTTTCCTTCCCGTTGGGTCACTGGCAGCGGCGGGCCAGATTTACTTCCAGGTACGCCGGTGGAACCCCCTCTCACCGGTTCTCTAAATTTCACCAACCGGCTCTTGCGAGTAGGTGCGAGCCTGCAGAAACCCACCACTGGGCAGCACCTTACTAACCTGAGGCTTGGACACGAAGTGGAACTTTGAAAGGAGATTCCTTGGGTGGTGTTTTTAAACCTTGGCAACTTTAAGATGCTTGGACTTCAACTCCCAGAATCCCCCAGCTTCCTGTCATGTTTGGCGTTCATGTTTCTTAGATAGGGGAGGACATACTTCACCCAGTTGGTGGGATTCAATTTTTTTTACTACCAATTCTGTGGGCGTGGCTTGGTGGGGACGGCATGGCTTAGTGGGCGTGGCAGGGGAAGGTTACTGCGAAATCCCCATTTCCTCCCGATCAGCTGGGACTCGGAAGGCAGAGAATAGATGGGGGTAAGGCCAGCCAGAGGTGGCATTTACCGGTTCTCTTGAATTACTCAAAATTTCCGCTACGGTTCTCCAGAACTGGTCAGAACCTGCTGAATACCACCTCTGATCTCACCTCTTCACTCCTGCCTTGTCCGTGGATACCATTGCAAAAAAAAAAATCAGGAATCAACTGGGCTATTGTGGGATCTTTCATTGAAAATCAGGGCCTTTTGAAAAAACTCTCAGTTGTTTTCATTCATCAGAACAAGGGACTCTAAATGGTCAGCCATGCTATGAGATTCTTGGTGCCATCCAGTGGTGGGTTTCAAATTTTTTTAGAACCTACTCTGTAGGTGTGGCCTATTTTGTGGGCGTGGCTTGGCAGTCGTGTGACAGGGTGGGAGTGGCCACCTTTTAAAATGTGGTGAAACTCATTTAACAATGCTCTTGCTTAGCAACCAAAATTTTGGACTCAATTGTGATGATAAATTCTTTCTTTCTTTCTTTCTTTCTTTCTTTCTTTCTTTCTTTCTTTCTTTCTTTCTTTCTTTCTTTCTTTCTTTCTTTCTTTCTTTCTTTCTTCCTTCCTTCCTTCCTTTCCTTTCCTTCCCATTGGGTCACTGGCAGCAGCGGGCCAGATTTACTTCCAGGTACGCCGGTGGAACCCCCTCTCACCGGTTCTCTAAATTTCACCAACCGGCTCTCGCGAGTAGGTGCGAGCCTGCAGAAACCCACCACTGGTGCCATCCGATCCAAAAGAATTACAGGATCATTGATGTACGCTTGAGAGCATTTGGGAGCTCTGCTCACCAGTGTACAGGTGGTCCTCGACATACGACCACAATTGAAGCCCTAAATTTCCGTTGCTAAGTGAAACATTTGTAAAGTGAGTTTTCCACCGTTTTAAGATTTCTTGCCTTGGCTATTGAGTGAATCGCTGCAATTGTTCAGAAGCACGGTTGTTAAGTGAATCACTGCAGTTGTTCAGTAGCATGACGCTTAAGCAAATCTGGCTCCCCCCTGGACACCCCAACAATCCTAAATATGAGCCCATCGCTAAGCGTCTTGAATTTTGATCACGTGGCCATGGGGATGCTGCAACGGTCATTAAGCGTGAAAAATGACCATAAGTCCCTTTTTCCAGTGCCGTTGTCACTTTGAAGGGTCGCTAAGCGAGCGGTTTTAAGTTGAGGACTGGGCTTTTGTTCCTCAGGATCGTGAGTTTCTTGGATTGACAGTTTCAGTTAAGACTTACTGTCTCCAGAGCCTTTCTGCCTGTTGTTCTCTGTTGCACGTTGCTAAGAAAATATGCTGACTGTTTTCCGGGCTTTGCTCTCATTTTGAGAAGGCCAATAGGAGACTCAAGAGACCCAATGAGCTGCTAATATGCCGGAGACCACGTTCCACAATTTCCCGCAAGAAAATGTGAGCAACCTCTGGCCTCCAGATGTCAAACCTGGGCTGCTGTCCATGATCCCGGCATCTTAACAACTTTGGGAGGACGAAAGGCTGCCCTGGATTAGAAAACGCGTCGCAGGCCATGTACGGTGGCTCTTCCATAAATAAGTTATAAAGGAAGGTCGGGAGCTTGACCGCAAGGGGTAGGGGTCAGATTTTTAAAAACCCAACAAAAACAAAAGTCTAGTAGCTGGACATCCCATGATAAAAAGGTAAAAGTTCCTCTTGCACATATGTCCTAGTCGTTCTCAACTCTAGGGGGCGGAGCTCATCTCCGTTTCAAAGCCGAAGAGCCAGCGCTGTCCGAAGACGTCTCCATGGTCATGTGGCCAGCCTGATGCCAAAGGCGCATGGAACGCTGTTACCTTCCCACCAAACGTGGTCCCTACTTTTCTACTTGCATTTTTTACGTGCTTTCGAACTGCTAGGTTGGCAGAAGCTGGGACAAGTCACGGGAGCTCACTCCGTTACACGGCGCTAGGGATTTGAACCTCTGAACTGCCAACCTTTGACCGACAAGCTCAGCATCTTAGCCACTGAGCCACCACGTCCCTTTCCCATGATAGATGGTTTCAAAAATTGTGGAAGAGTGAATAGAATAGAATAGAATAGAAAATATGGAATAGAATAGAATAGAAAATATGGAATAGAATAGAAAATATGGAATGGAATGGAATAAATAGAACAGAATAGGATAGAATAGAAAATATGGAATGGAATGGAATAAATAGAATAGGATAGAATAGGATAGGATAGAATAGAAAATATGGAATAGAATAGAATAGAATAGAAAATATGGAATGGAATAAATAGAATAGGATAGGATAGGATAGAAAATATGGAATAGAATAGAATAGAATAGAAAATATGGAATAGAATAGAATAGAAAATATGGAATGGAATAAATAGAATAGGATAGAATAGGATAGAATAGAAAATATGGAATAGAATAGAATAGAATAGAAAACATGGAATGGAATAAATAGAATAGGATAGGTATAGGATAGGATAGGATAGGATAGAAAATATGGAATGGAATGGAATAAATAGAATAGAATAGGATAGATTGGATAGAATAGAAAATATGGAATAGAATAGAATAGAATAGAATCCTTTATTGGCCAAGTGTGATTGGACACACAAGGAATTTGTCTTTGTTGCAGATGCTCTCAGTGTACATAAGGAGAATAAATATGTCATTGTGTTAAATAACACAGAGTTCTAAGTGTAATTCAACTCACAACTCAACTCTAACCTGTACTTCAAAGGCAAATTGAAAAATCAAAACAACCCTTATGATAAATTAAAAGTGTATGTATGCAGAAGGGGGGGGGGCAGGAAAAGTCAAGGACTAATCTACATTTCAGCTTCCTTCCTTCCTTCCTTCTATTCTTTTTTTCCCCCATTTCAGGCCTGTTTACATGCAAAGCTGTGAAATAACCATTCATTTTGCCTTCCTTCCCCACCCTGTGGAAGACAAAAACCTCCAAGGCTTTTGTCCTTAATTCTCCAAAACCGCTGTCAGTGACAGATTCCCTCTTGGCCTGCTCAAGTTCCACTAGTAAACTGATAAATATGGCAAATTAACTAAAATGATTTCACAGTTTTTTAGCTGGAGGCTGATTTCATAGTAAATTAAACATCCAAAGGACTGACTCAGAGCTAAAAAAATAATAATGTTATATTTGGATCTGCGCGCTTGGTTTACAAAGGCAGCTGAAGGATCAATTGGAAACAGTTGGTGGTATTTGTGACTGCAAATAAATCTTCTTGAGTCAACAAAAATGTTGCCTTTGTCTTCAGTGAAGGGAAACAACCAACCACTACTTAAATCTGACATAATGTCTTAAATTCTACAGATGGGAAGAGGGGGAGACCCTGATTTTAAACTTCCGCATTCCTGGGTCTTGTAGAACACAGCAGTTAACTTCCAGGCATCGTAACAAGGATTCCTTTAAACCAGGGGTCTCCAACCTTTGCAACTTTAAGTCTGAAGGACTTCAGCTCCCAGAATTCTCCAGCCAGCAAAGCTGGCTGGAGAAGTCTGGGAGCTGAAGTCCTTCAGACTTAAAGTTGCAAAGGTTGGAGACCCCTGCTTTAAACCCTCCGATTAATCTGGTATTAAAGACCATGATTTCTAAATCTTGGACCATAATTCTTGTGGGCCAACCTGTTCCCCTTGATCTGA
This sequence comes from Rhabdophis nuchalis, assembly GCA_039707465.1. NCBI lineage: Eukaryota > Metazoa > Chordata > Lepidosauria > Squamata > Natricidae > Rhabdophis > Rhabdophis nuchalis. Next base: position 115,618,290 of record CM077648.1, read on the forward strand.
ATCCGTGTCAGATTCACTGACCAAGACACACCGAAGTAATCGGGGAAACAAAATTGAACACCGCCAAGCTTAGAATATAACGGGGAAGCCGGGAGATCAGTCTTCAAGCCTTTTCCTAAACCTAAGCTGGAGCATTTATGGATATCAAATTGGTTTTGCAGGTCTGCTAATTCATTTGTCCAATGTGGTCTACTAATTAACTTGGTGGAAGTCCCTGTTGTGGCCCGCCAGCGGCCAGCAGAGCTGGCAGCCGATTCAGACAGTGAGGAGGGTTGGGGAGGAACATGGGCAAGTCCTGGAGGCTGGGGAAGGCTCGGAGGAGGGCTCTGTGTCGGAGGCAGAGATGGGATCAGGGCCATCTGACAGTTATCAGCTGCCTTCAAAGTCAGACATCAGTGAGGCAGATGAACAGCTGGAGCCTGTTCCCAGTGTGTGCATGCGCAGAGTTGCCAGGAGAAGAGAACAGCTAAAGAACAGGGATCAGCTTGGGAGTAAGGCCACAGGTGGACGGTAAATGGCCCCTCCCAGAGGAAATAAAAGAGGAGCGAAAGGGGAGTGGAGTTTGCAGGAGACAATTAGTTCATTCCTGCATTATTGCCGAGTATTGCAACGTCTGAACGATATCGGCCCGGCCACTCTCCAAGCCTGATAAAGGTCAGTAATTGTGAACTATCTGGAAAGATTGTGGGAGAGGAAAGACTTTGCTGGAAGGAATTCACTATAAATTAAATAAAAGGGGGTTTATCGGGATGATGACTCGATTTGGTGCTGCTGGGGAAGCCTCGGTCAGAACAGTCCCTTCCCAACCTGATTGAGCTTACAAAGGTAAGCGAAAACAAGCTAGCAAATCTAGGACAGATTGAGACATTGAACAAATATTCCAGAAAAGGATCATAATGAAACCCTTCCATCTTGTTGCCAAGAAAACTTCAGGTTTATGAAGTTATCACTTCAGTTTGGTTTGAGGGAGAGTTCACCCTTTACCCTGGATTTATTTATTTTATTTTATTTATTTTAATCATATTTATATCCCACCCTTCTCCACAGAGGACCCAGGGCGGCGCACAGGAATTTAAAAACATACAAAAAATAAATACATAATTTAAAAACATATTAAATTATTCTAGTCCTATGCTAAAACCAATTTTAAAATCCCCAATTTAAAACTCTCTAAAAATAGTCCCCACGGGAGGTTAGGCTAGGCCGGCTTGCTGAAAAAGATGTGTCTTTAGACACTGGCGGAAGAGGCGGAGGTCGGTGATGGTACGCAATTCAGGGGGTAGGTCGTTCCAAAGGGCAGGGCCCGCCACAGAGAAGGCTCTTCCCCTGGGTGTCGCCAGATGGCATTGCCCGGCCGACGGTACCCTGAGAAGACCCTCTCTGTGGGAGCGGATCGGCCGAAGGGATGTATGGGGCAGGAGGCGGTCTCGCATATAACTAGGCCCCGAGCCATGGAGCGCTTTAAAGATGGTCGTCAGAACCTTGAAGCGCACCCGAAAGGCCACAGGAAGCCAGTGCAGCTCGCGCAGGATCGGTGTTATGTGGGAGCATCTAGTGGCTCCCGTAATCACCCGCACGGCTGCATTCTGGACTAACTGTAGCTTTCGAGTGCACCTCAAGGGAAGCCCCATGTAGAGAGCATTACAGTAGTCGAGTCGGGACGTCACGAGAGCTTGAGTGACTGTGCGAAGGGCAGCCCGGTCCAGTAAGGGGTGCAATTGGCGCATCAGGCGTACCTGATGAAACGCCCCCCTGGCCACGGCCGCCACATGGTCCTCCATGGACAGCCGGGAATCCAGGAGGACACCCAAATTGCGCACCCTCTCCACGGGGGCCAGTGTTGAATTCTCTAAGTTTTGAAAATATCAATCCTGCAAACGCTGCAAATAAGATCGGAAGTAGCTTCTTTAGATATCTGTTTCTTTCTTTTTTGTTATCCTTCACTACCTAGCAAAGGTAAAGGTTCCCCCCACACATATGTGATAGTCGTTCCCGTCTCTAGGGGGTGGTGCTCATCTCCGTTTCAAAGCCGAAGATGTCCGAAGATGTCTCTGTGCTCCTGTGGCTGGCATGACTAAACACGGAAGGCACACACAACGCTGTTCCCTTCCCACCAAAGGTGGTTTCAATTTTTCTACTTGCATTTTTACGTGCTTTTGAACTGCTAAGTTGGCAGAAGCTGGGACAAGTCACGGGGGCTCACTCCGTGATGCAATGCTAGGGATTCAAGCTGCTGACCTGCCAACCTTTCTGATCGACAAGCTCAGCATCTGAGCCACTGAGCTTTTCCTTTTAACCTTTTGCAAATTCTTTCTTTTTCCACCTCTTTCTGTAGGTTTTTAAAAAAGTCTTTGCAAAATCTTTTAACCCAAATTATTATTTAAAAAAAAACCATGAAGCCAAAATTCAGCCTATACCTGAACGATTACATTCTTTTACACTCGAATCTATACTCCGAATGCCAGCCGCGCGGGCAATATTGGGTACCTCTAGGTATTCCCACGTAACACCGCTCCTGCGTGAGCTGCACTGGCTGCCTGTGGTCTTTCGGGTGCGCTTCAAGGTGCTGGTTACCATCTTCAAAGCGCTCCATGACATGGAACCTAGTTATCTGCGGGATCGCATCCTACCCCATACATCCCTTCATCCGATTCGCTCCCACAGAGAGGGACTTCTCTGGGTGCCGTCCACTAGGCAATGCCAGCGGGTGACGCCCAGGGGAAGGGCCTTCTCTGTGGCGGGCCCGACCCTCTGGAACGACCTTCCCCCCGAACTTAGATCTATCACGGACCTCCGCTCCTTCCGCCAGCAACTAAGAACCTACTTTTTCCAACAGACCGGCGTGGCCTAACCTACCGTATTCAGCCTCAGTTGTTTAGCAGAGAAATTTTATATTGGGCTTTAGGGATTTTTAATGGGGTAGTTTTTAGCACAGGGTGTAATTTAATATAGTTTTAAGTATTTATGTATTTATTGTGATATATTGTATTTTTATATTTCCTGTGCACCGCCCCGAGTCCCTTCGGGGAGAGGGAGCGGTTAATAAGTCGAATAAATGAATGAAATGAAATATTAGCATAATGTCAAGTTCAGGAGGCGATTTCCCCTTAATTGGATTCTAAATTCCACCTAGTTCTCATAAACATTGTGATTTGGAGGGAAAAAATGCAGATGGTTCTCAATTTATGAACCACAATTGAGTCCAACATTTCTGTTGTTAAGTGGGACATTTGCTAAGTGAGTTTTGCCCCATTTCTTGCCTCAGTTGTTATGTGAATTGCTACTGATAAGTCAGTAACCTGGTTGTTAAGTGAATCTGGCTTCCCCATTGGGTTTGCTCGTCAGAAGGTCGCAAAAGGAGATTGCATGATCTTGGGACACAGCAGTGGTCAAAAATAAGAACCAGTTGCCAAGCAACTGGATTTTGATGATATGTTCATGGTCATGTGAACACGGTCAACTTTGACTGGCCACTAAACAAACAGTTGTAAGTTGAAGACTACCTGTATGTTCTTCTGGTCAGAAACTGTCTCCAAATCACCTGTGTGGAAAGTAGCATCCTATAGGCCAGGGGTCTGCAAAGTCGGCTCTTTTAAGACTGGTGGACTTCAACTCCCAGAATTCTGGGAGTTGAAGTCCACCAGTCTTAAAAGAGCCGACTTTGGAGACCCCTGCTATAGGCCATGATGACGAACCTATGGCATTGGCTCAAGTGGCCAGCTGATCTTTTGCCCTTCTATATGGCCAGGGGAGGCCTATTCTACCCTCCCCAGACTTCAGGAAAGCCTCCAGAGCTTGGGGATGGGTCGTGCACACATGCACAGGTGGGCGGGGAGCATTGAGTGGGCATGCGGGGGTGCGCAATAGCGCGTGCACGCACAATTTTGGCACGCCGTAAGAAAAAGATTCACCATCCCTACTATAGGGATTAAAGGGATTGGCAAAGAATCTTTCAGAGAGGAGTAGGCAAAGCTAGGAGGCAGAGTTAAATGAGTTACTAGCCTAGAATCGTTACGTTCCGATAAAGTCATTATCTTTCTTGAATTCCTTTCATCCTTATCTGGTGCCAGTTTAGTATTGAACTTTAGTTGACTGGTTTCCTGTGACCAATAAATCTTCTCAACAGTAGTGTATTGTTCTGACTCCTTGTGCCTAACAAAACCACCCATTTCTAATAACTGGCTATTTTGGGACTGGCAAAGCTCTTTTACGACTGATTTTATGAGAAGACTTTATCGTGGTATCAAATAATAGCTACGCTGTCTGGTCTCTTGTAAACAACTCAAGAGAAAACTCATGACTCATGGCAAAAGGAAATGAAAGAAGGCCAACATGGCAGTTGGTCTCTTGACTTTGCAGAAACTTGGAAGAAACGATTGGACATTTTTAAAAGGCCAAAGTGCTGAGTCGGTAGCACTAATTAAATGCCATCTGTTAGCATCAATGCAATGAGACGTTGTTAATTAATTCAGGCAACACTGCATCCAGGTAGACTATGGCAGTTTGCAAGAGTGCAAAAAAGGGGCAGGAAGTGTCTATGTAAAATAGAATTAAGGAGCTCTTCCTTTCTCCTCCAACTCCTGTTGCTTGCTTGCTTTTTTCATCTGTGAAACGTATACTTTAACATAAACAGCGCCTTCATTTTTGTGAAAGCTCTTAACACTTCCTTTTTTTTTACACAACAGGTATCTGACTCCCATCCTTTAATTTTCAAAGCGATTTAAATACCTAAGTCGGTGATGGCGAACCTTTTTTGGTTTGCGTGCCAAAAGTGGGGGGAACGCAGTGGGGTCATGGGCGGGTGTGCCACAACCATAATGCATGACCCCAGCACGCATGCGCACACAACCAGACCTCCCCCTGTTTTTAACGTGCTTTTTTCACCCTCCCCAGGCTCCAGAGGCTTTATAAGTTCGAGAACGGACTTCTAGTTAGTTCGTAGGGCTGGTTTTTCGTGCTCCGGAGGCTTCAGGGAAGGTCCTGAAGCTTCCGGAGGGCGAAAAATGGCCTCAAAAGAAAGCCAAAGTCAGCTAGCCAGCGCACACATGCGCACTGGAACAGCTCACAAATGGTTCCGCATGCCACCTGTGGCACGCGTGCCATAGGTTCGCCATCACGGACCTAAGTGCTTGAGCATACCATCAACGCCCTTCGCACAGTCACTCATGCGCTTGTGACATCCTGTCTGGACTACTGTAACGCTCCCTACATTTGGCTCCCCTTGAGGTGCACCCGAAGATTACAGCTAGTTCAGAATGCGGCCCCGTGGGCAATTTTGGGAGCGTCTAGGCATTCCCACGTAACACCGCTCCTGCGCGAGCTGCACTGGCTGCCTGTGGCCTTTCGGGTGCGCTTCAAGGTGCTGATTACCATCTTTAAAGTGCTCCATGGCATGGGGCCTAGTTATCTGCGGGATCGTATCCTACCCCATACATCCCTTCGGCCGATTCGCTCCCACAGAGAGGGACTACTCCGGGTGCCGTCGACCAGGCAATGCCAGCGGGCAACGCCCAGGGGAAGGGCCTTCTCTGTGGCGGGCCCAACCCTCTGGAACGACCTTCCCCCCAAAATTAGAACAACTACGGACCTCCGCTCCTTCTGTCAAAAGTTGAAGACCTACTTTTTCCATCTGGCCGGCCTGGCCTAATCCATCTCACCTAGCCTGTAGTCTGAAGCCTAATCTGTTTTATTTGGATCTTAGGGGGAAATAGTTTTTAAGATTTTAAGATTTTTAGCACCGGATGAATATTATTTAATTTGGTTTTAATATTTATTGATGGTTATGTTTTATATGTCTTTTAATTCCTGTGCACCGCCCCGAGTCCCTTCGGGGAAAGAGGCGCGGTTTTATAAATCTAAATAAATCAAATCAAATCAAATCAAGCAAAGGCCGATAAATTCATTTTTGATTTCACTTGAATTGTATGTGGCTTGCAGTCTGTGCTAATGAGCAAAGAGAGTCATTCAAATGTAATAGGTTTTCAAAAGGTGTGAACAATAAGGTGTTTAAACAGCCAATGGACACCCCCCCATAGAAATCGTCGTGCAGAATTATGCATAATCTATATTAAATCTGGATTGTTAGAATGACATATAAATAAAGAAATGGATTTATTTCAACATTTTATATTTTCCTAGGGCAGGGGTCTGCAAAGTTGGCTCTTTTAAGACTGCAAAGTTGGCTCTTTTAAGACTGGTGGACAAAGTTGGCTCTTTTAAGCTGGCTGGGGAACTCTGGGAGTTGAAGTCCACCAGTCTTAAAAGAGCCAACTTTGCAGACCCCTGTCCTAGGGTATCAGCTGACCTGTCGATGGTTTACAAAAATGTGGGCTGAAAATTGAGAATCTTGAGCTGGTATTTTGGAACAGAAGAAAAGGTGTTTTTTTTTTTTCATCTGCAGAATTTCTTCAAGAAAAAGCAAAAAATAAACAAACGAAAAGGTCACTTTTAAATGTTATTTAGCCCATAGGGGAAAGCTTACAAGTATTATTACTCAGTCCCCTCTTAAAAGTTCTCCCTTGTGGGCTAAATGGTAATGAGCGCAAAATTTCTGTTGCTAAGCAAAACTGTTGCTAAATGAGTTTCGCCCCATTTTATGACCTTTTCGCAACAGTTGTTAAGTGAACCACTGCAGAGATGACAACACACAGTTATTCAGTAAATTGGGTTCCCCCATTCACTTTGCTTGTCAGAAGATCGAAAAGGTGATCACATGACCTCAGGAAACTGCAACCCTTAAAGATATGTGCCAGTTGGAAACATGGGTCTAGTCAAGGCGATGGTTTTCCCAGTTGCCATGGATGGCTGTGAAAGTTGGACCATAAGGAAGGCTGAGCGCCAAAGAATGGAGGCCTTTGAACTCTGGTGCTGGAGAAGACTCCTGCATTGAGTCCCTTGGACTGCAAGGCCATCCAACCGGTCAGTCCTGGAGGAGATCCACCCTGACTGCTCTTTAGAAGGCCAGATCCTGAAGAGGAAACTCAAAGACTTTGGCCACCTAATGAGAAGGAAGGACTCCCTGGAGAAGAGCCTCCTGCTGGGAACGATGGAGGGCCAAAGAAGAAGAAGAAGGGGACATCTATCTGTCTGTCTGTCTATCTTCTATCATCTACCTACCAACCTACCTACCTATCTCTCTATCATGAGTCCCTTGGACTGCAAGGCCATCCAACCGGTCAGTCCTAGAGGAGATCAACCCTGACTGCTCTTTAGAAGGCCAGATCCTGAAGAGGAAACTCAAAGACTTTGGCCCCCTAATGAGAAGGAAGAAGGACTCCCTGGAGAAGAGCCTCATGCTGGGAAAGATGGAGGGCCAAAGAAGAAGAAGAAGGGGACATCTATCTGTCTGTCTGTCTATCTTCTATCATCTACCTACCAACCTACCTACCTATCTCTCTATCATGAGTCCCTTGGACTGCAAGGCCATCCAACCGGTCAGTCCTAGAGGAGATCAACCCTGACTGCTCTTTAGAAGGCCAGATCCTGAAGAGGAAACTCAAAGACTTTGGCCCCCTAATGAGAAGGAAGAAGGACTCCCTGGAGAAGAGCCTCATGCTGGGAAAGATGGAGGGCCAAAGAAGAAGAAGAAGGGGACATCTATCTGTCTGTCTGTCTATCTTCTATCATCTACCTACCAACCTACCTACCTATCTCTCTATCATGAGTCCCTTGGACTGCAAGGCCATCCAACCGGTCAGTCCTAGAGGAGATCAACCCTGACTGCTCTTTAGAAGGCCAGATCCTGAAGAGGAAACTCAAAGACTTTGGCCCCCTAATGAGAAGGAAGAAGGACTCCCTGGAGAAGAGCCTCATGCTGGGAAAGATGGAGGGCCAAAGAAGAAGAGAAGAAGACCGAGAAGGAGGTGGCTGGATGGAGTCACCTCTGCAGTAGGCGTGAGCTTCAATGGACTCCAGAGGATGATAAGAGGACAGGAAGGCCTGGAGGAACTTTGTCCATGGGGTCGTGATGGGTCAGACCGGACTTCACAACTAACAACATGGAAACGTCTATCAATTTTGATCATGTGACTGCAGGAATGCTGCAATGGTCATAAATGTGAAAAACGTTTTTTTCTAAAGCATTATGGTAACTTCAAACAGTCACTGAACGAACTATTGAAAGTTGACTTACAACAGTTCATTTAGTAAGCGATCGAAGTTACAACGGCACTGAAAAATGTGACTCATGACCCATTTGCACAGTTGCAACCTCTGCAACATGTCCATAATCATGCGATCAAAATTCCGGTACGTGGCAGTTGGTTCGCACTTATGACCTTTGCTGTGTTCCAAAGTCATGTGACCCCCCTTTTGCGACCTTCTCACAAGCAAAGTCAATGGAGAATCAGATTCACTCAACAACCGGGCTTCCAACTTATCCACTGCAGTGACTCACAACGGCAGCAAGAACAGGTTTTAGAACAGGCCCCAAATGTAATAAATTTTTTAAGTATTTGTAGATGATGTCTTGTGGTTTTATTATGCCTGTTCACTGCCCTGAGTCCCGCAAGGGAGAAGGGCGGTATACAAATTTAATAAGTTCAATTCAATTCAATTCAAGAAAGATTGCAAAAGGGGGGGTTGTTATGTTTCACTTAACAACAGACACTTTGGGCTCAATTGTGGTCGTAAGTGGAGGACTACCTGTGTAGCATAACAAGCTCTTGCAACCCAAAAGGTATGGTTGCAAGGGTTATTCTTAAACTCATAAGATCTCTTCAGCTTGCAAGATATGCATCTGGATCTATTGTGGCTTCCTCCGTTCAAGAATACCTCTGGTTTGACAAGGCTTTCTTTTGTGTGAAGGGGTGTCAATCATCGCTGGCATCCTGCCATTAAGAGGGGAAGGGAGGGGGAAGAACACATGGGCAACAAAGCTGTATACTTTTATGAAGGGAAACTGGGAGATGGGATTGACAGTTGAGGAAAAGCAGAGTGTTTTGGAAGCAGGCATTGTCAAGGCCACATACCCCGAGAATGGAATTTCACCAGCCGGAACACCTCAGCATTTCCCAAAACATCCTGGTGGTGCCAGATTGGCTACACACAGACGGGCTGGGCAACTAAGGGGTTCGTTTTGTACTGATGCGTGGCGACTTCAGAATCGGCCGGACTCTACTGCAATCAGCATCTCTTAGTAAAAGTATCTTTTCGCTCCCATCAAATGGAATCGAGGGTTTTACTTTCCTAGGAGATCAGACTGGGGCAGGTCTGACAGTTTTAGCCCAAGCCCGCTTGGTTGTGCTGTTTTCCGGGGTCACTTATGCACCCTTTTTAGAATGTAACAAAGCCAATGTGCGCTTGTGTTCTTTTCGAGGCTGTGCAGAATCCGAGACATCAGGATGCATGATAATGATGACCTCAGCTCTCCAAAAGAGGTTAAAAAGAAGAAGAAAAACCCACCTCAAAACAGAAGGACAAAAATGAAACCAGCCTATCTCTGCAGAGAGAGAGAAAAAGAAAGAGAAAGAGAGAGACAGGGCCCCACCATCATTTACATTTGCAGGTATTTAACTCTCCAGGTGCGTGGCTTCTGCCCTGATTAATAATCAATGAGGAGCGAAGACGCATCCTGGAAAAAAGCCACGGCGAACGAGTCATCCACGCGGGAATAGATAAGTTCTCACGCTCGAAGGAACATGAGAGATTGCTTTGACTTTCTCTCTTTTCTTTTCTCTTAGCAAAACTGTCAGAATCAAGGCCCCTCATGCAGATAGGCCTCGACTTACGACTACTGCTGAGTGAGACAGTGGTTCAGTGAGTTTTGCCCAGGGGTGGGCTTCAAAATTTTTAGCAAGGGGTTCTTTGCCCAGGTGCTGGGTGGGTGTGGCCTAGCGGGCCTCCTGCACCACAGCCGGGGAGGGGGGGCGTTTTTGCCCTCCCCGGGCTACCGAGGCTTTCCTTGAGCTTCCGAGAGGGTGAAAACGGTCTCCGCAGGCTCCGGATGCCCTCTGGCCCTTCCTGAACTTCCGGTAGACCTGTTTTTCAGCCTCCCCGAGCCTCCGTGCGCGCCCTGCACTTACCTGCACCCAAAATGGGCTGCGTGGGGACTCCTGAGAGGGGCGGGGTAGGTGGGGCCAGCCAGGAATGGGATTTGGGAGTTCTCCGAACTGCACAGAATCTTAGCTAGAGGTTCTCTCGAACCCCTGCGCACCCCCAACAGCCCACCCCTGGTTTTGCCTCATTTGACAATCATTCTTGCCCCGGTTGTTAAGTGAAGCACTGCAGTTATTAAATTGTTAAGCAAATCGAACTTCCCCATTGACTTTGCCAGTCAGAAGGTCGCAAAAGGGGATCACATGACTCTGGGACAGGACCGTTCAAAGTTTAGTTCAACGGCACTAAAAAAAGCAATTTATGACCAATTCTGTTCTATTTTTCATACTGAACAGCCATGGCAGCATCCCCATGGTCATGTGATCAAAATTCGGATGCTTGGCAACAGATTCATATTTATGACCGGTTTTATGTCCTGGGGTGATGTGATCCCCTTTTGAGACTTTCTGACAAGCAAAGTCTGTGGGGAAGCCAGATTCGCTTACCAATTGAGTTACTAATTTAACAACGGCAGTGGTTCACTTAACAACTGGGCCAAGAAAGGTGGTAAAATGGGGCAAAACTCCCTTAAGAAAAGTTTCAGTAAGCAACACAAATGTTGGGCTCAGTTGCGGTCGTAACTCGAGGACTACCTGTCTAAACCATTTGCCAAGTGTCTGAATTTTAACCACGTTACCATGGAGATGATGCCGCGGTCGTAAGTACGAAAAAAGGTTCCAAGCCACTGTTTTCCGTGCCGTTGTAACTTCAAACAGTCACTAAATGAACATATGTAAGTCAAGGATATTAGCCTTCTGGAAAATAGAGCATTTTCAGAGGCTGCTTAGGATCTGGGGTGTTTTCATCCATCTGCAAGCTTTCATTCATCTATGAGGGCAGCGGGGTAGAAAACGGATTATTGAATAAATATTTAGGTAAGAAATTCTTTCGCCACCTACCGTTGGACTTTTCGCTATCTGCAGGTTTCATCTGGATAGGATGATGCATCTAAAAACAACAGACAACAAAGAGGGAAAGAGAAAGCAAATTTGGTTGGAATCATCTCCAATCAAACACATTTCAAGTTCTCTACCCACCCACCCTAAAGTTTCTATAGGCACCTGTACTGTCCGGGGTCTTCAAATAGACAATAACCCAAACGGGACTGTTGGCCACTGTTCATTAGGCAAGATAACCAGTCTTTTGGCTGAGAGCCCAGAACATTCACGTCACAAGCGTACCTCTGCAGCAACCTTTCACACAGACCCGCAAAACTCCTTCACAGAACGAGCTGAATTCACAGACAGACAATCATGGCACCTTTCCGAATGGTTGTTTCCTGCAAATCTCCCCTCCCATCGCCTCACCTATAAGCTCTCTTGGGAGGGGCCAATCAACAACCACCTGGTGCTTAATCATCTCCTGTGAGCCTGCCTACGCAGTTGCTGCTTCCGTTTCTCAGCCCTTCTCACTCTAGCATCAGGGACAAACTGCCTTTGATCCTCCCCACTGCTCCATGCCTCAGGCGCCTCCTGGTGGCCAACCAGCCTCTCTGGTTCCTGCTCTGACTCTTAACACCCCCCAGGGTTTTCCTCAGCTTCCGGGGCAGACTCATATTGTTCCTCGCTATCAGAGTCCAGCAGCAGCTCAGCCGGTCCCTGCTGGGCCACAACAGGCACCTATAAGTTGCCACTGTGTGGAATGATAAAGAAGAGTTTAAAAGTTGCAGTTGTGTTCCAGAAGACATGCCAAAATGGCCCTGGATCGAACCCAATGCCTCTCAACTTTGGCAAACTGAAGATGGGTGGACTTCAACTCCCAGAATTCTCCAGCCAGAATTCTCTTACCAAAACTGAGAAACACTGTAGTGACGCATCACCATTTCCTAAATATATTGTGTAGACATGTTTAAAAATTTCCCTTTCAACCTGTCTAATTTCTTACAAAACGTTTATAAGGTAGGGAGGACAGGAGGATCCAATTTATTTTACAGTGTTTGGAGCCAATTCAAATGTTAAAGGTAAAGGTTCCCCTTGCACATATGTACAAGTTGTTCCCGATTCTAAGGGGTGGTGCACATCTCCGTTTCAAAGCCGAAGAGCTAGTACTGTCCGAAGACGTCTCCGTGGTCATGTGGCTGGCATGACTAAACACTGAAGGTGCATGGGACGCTGTTACCTTTCCACCAAATGGGAGGTCCCTATTTTTCTACTTGCATTTTTTACATGCTTTCAAATTGCTAGGTTGGCAGAAGCGGGGACAAGTAATGGGAGCTCACTCCGTTACGTGGCGATAGGGATTCGAACCGCTGAACTGCCGACCTTTCTGAACTGACAAGCTAAGATTTAGCCACTGAGCCACCTTGAGCTCAAATGTGGGAAAAGTAGAACAGCAACAAGAGGAATGAATCAACATTACCAAAAACAATATATCCATACCCAGAGGTCAACGAAACTGAACTAGGGTTAATGGCCCAATTAAAATACAATGATCTTGAACGGTTTTCTGAAAATAGAGGGTGCTTTAAGGTGCTTTAAATAGAGGGTGCTTTAAGGAGAAATTTCCTAACAGTAAGAACAATTAACCTCTGGAACAGCTTGCCTCCAGCAGTTGTGAATGCCCCATCCCTGGAAGTCTTTAAAAAGATGTTAGACAGCCATTTGTCTGAAATGGTATAAGGTTCCTGCCCACGCAGGGGGTTGGACTAGAAGACCTACAAGGTCCCTTCCAACTCTGCTATTGTATTGTATTGTAAGGACTATAATTTTGTTGCTTGTATCCTTACGATTTATATTGACCTAACTATAGGGGGCCACCACAGAGTAGGCCTGTCATCATGTCCATGTTCACCATCCTTTATATAAAATCTCTTAACAGAGAGTCTTGACTTCCCAAGATAAACCCACTGGATGAGCAGATTCAACTCTGCCAAAAGTCTATTATTAAACGGACGAGCAATCTTAAGAAACAACATGTTCTAAAACTATACGGTTTGCTTTTTTAGAAAAGGGGAAATGTCACTGTTTGATTTTATGGCTCATTTGCTTCTGAATCATGCATGTACATTCTTATTGTAATATAAGAGAACTGCCAAGCGGCGAGATATTGCAGTTGCCAAAGAAATCAAAATGATAACCAGAAACGTACGGCTTGAGTCCTGTCCCTTTTGGTGTGTGTGTTTTTTTAAAAAAAGGTAAGCTGTCAATCATGCGGACATCCTGGAATTAAGGAGAAACTTCCTAACAACAGTGAGGACAATTAACCAGTGGAACAGCTTGCCACCAGAAGTCGTGGGTGATCCATCACTGGACTTCTTTTTTTTTGTAAAAGTTTTTATTTTATTTTTTGTTACAAATTTTGAAATCTCTTCACAAACAAAAGGGTGTTTCCCCCTTTTTACATTCTCTCTTGGTACATAATTAATTTGACATCACATTTTCATTTCTCATTTCGGCCCCAAATTTTCTTCCCATATTTCGGCCTTGAATTTAATTTTTTCTTAACAAATGAGAATCATTTTTCACCCTTTCAGAAAAAATATATATCAACTTTATCATTTCATTTTCCATTTGTTATTTTTAGTTTCTATATGCAGCATATATCATCAAGTTCCATTGTAATATAACAAGCATTTTACTTCATTGGTTATCCACCTTTAACAATATTATCTTACTTAACTATATATCATAAACAGTATCAACATATTTCATTTTCTATCAATCTCTCTCTTTTTTTTACCTTCCTCCTTTCCTAACATTCCTGAATGTTTTTAAGAAGAGACTGGACAGCCGCTTACCTGAAATAATATAGGTTCTCCTGCTGGAGCAGGGGGCTGGACTAGAAGACCTCCAAGGTCTCTCCCAGCTCCTATTCTATTCTATTCTATTCTATTCTATTCTATTCTATTCTATTCTATTCTATTCCCTTCCCTTCCCTTCCCTTCCCTCCCCTCCAATCCCTTCCCTTCCCTCCAATCCATTCCCTTCCCTTCCCTTCCCTCCAATCCATTTCATTCCATTCCATTCCATTCTTGACACACATACATCCAACAACTCTATTTTAGAAATTGCATATTTGCAATCCTCATCGAAGCCCCCCAACAACTTTGTTATTACCGTATTTTTCAGAGTATAAGATGCACTGGAGTATAAGACGCATCAACATTTTGAAGAGGCAAATAAAATAAAAAAACCTTTTTGCATTCTGCAGACCTCCCAAAAATGGGCCGTTTTTTGTGAAAAAAAGGGCATGCATAGCCTTTAGGAGGCTTATAGAATGCTCCTGGAAGGAGTGCTTGGTGGTGGGGCGGACAAAAAGGAGCAAAAAACCAGCCCATTTTCTGCTCATTTTTGCCCTCCCCAGTCCGCAGGAGCACTCTGGAAGCCTCCTAAAGGCTCTGCAAGGCCATTTTTGCAAAAGGGGTGGGGTTCCGGGAGGCAAAAAATTTTGTATTCAGTGTATAAGATGCACCCAGATTTCCACCCTGTGTTTTGAGGGGAAAAGGTGCGTCTCATACTCCAAAAAATATGATATGTGTTGTGACCCAGCCGGCTCCGGATGAGCTGCTGATGGGCTCCTCTAGTGAGGAGTCCTATGAGTCTGCTCTGGAGGAGGAGGGCGACCTTGAGAGAGCAGAGAGCCCGGCTGGTCATCAGGAGGCACCTGGGTCTTGGAGTAGTGGGGAGGATCAAAGGCAGTTTGTCCCTGATGTTAGGTTAAGACGGGTTGAAAGAAGGAAGCTTCAGTTGCAGCGGAGGAGGTAAAGTAGTCCCAGCTGTCTAATGACTGGCCCCTCCCAAGAGGGTTTAAAAGGAAGCCTCTGCTAAAGAATTTTGCAGAGAACAATGTGTGCTTTCTAGGTTTGAGTTTCTTTGTGTCGAGTTGCAGGTTAGTTAAGAAGCTTCGGGTCAGTTTGGGCAAGCAGCCAAAAGTCATTCAAAAGTTTTCAGTTTTGTAATTAGTAGAAGAAAGTGGGGGGGTCAGAACAGGTATGTATTCGGGGAAACAAAACCGAGCAACCTCTAATTGTGTTTCTCTTATCTCCAGCTTGATGCCTTCCAGATACAGGGCTGTGAATTCTGGGAGACGTAGTCCCAAAGTACGAATGCAGTGTCTGCTTGAGGAAAACTGATGTATAGATTGGGCAATATGGATTGAGTACATCTGCGCTGAAACACGAACAGAACGCATTCCTCTCCCACCCTTCCCTTCAAGGAGCTTAGGAAATATATTGTTTCATTTCCATCTCCGTGCTGGAGCCCATTTTTAAAATTTATATGCAACACAATCTTGGAAGCTCTACAGAACTGCAACCATTTTTCTTTCTTTCTTTCTTTCTTTCTTTCTTTCTTTCTTTCTTTCTTTCTTTCTTTCTTTCTTTCTTTCTTTCTTTCTTTCTTTCTTTCTTTCTTTCTCCATTCCAGGGTTTGTTTGCTTGTTTTTTTCCTTCTTTCTTTCCCTCAGATGAATTAAAGCACAACGATGTTCGGAGGCGAAGTCATTTATCCATTAGCAAACACAAATATATTTCTGAGCCCTCCAAAACGACTGACCCCACGCCAAGGGCACAGTGGGAGGATGCATTTCATACTTCAACTGGCAACTCTTCCCATATTTACCTTGGCATTACGTCTTGAAACTCTCTGGGGGCCGTTGGAATTAAGTTTTATTTCTTTCGCTTAAAGAGTTTTGATCAGCTTCTCGACTTCAAGGCAAGCCAAAGCCGCTTAAAAAAAAAATGTAACGACACAATCAAAACCGTCCGATAAAAATCATTCGCTCAGAAAAAGTGCAAGATTTTGCACATAGAAAACGGCTTCCGTTCTCTGGAAGTCTTAATGGTGTTATTTGAATGAAGTTCTCGCCAGCCTGAAGAGTATAATCCTAATTTTTAAAGCGCTCCATGGCACGGGACCTAGTTACCTGCGGGATCGCATCCTGCCCCATACATCCCTGCGGCCGATTCGCTCCCACAGAGAGGGACTTCTCCGGTTGCCGTCCACCAGGCAATGCCAGCGGGCGGCTCCCAGAGGAAGGGCCTTCTCTGTGGTGGGCCCGACTCTCTGGAACGACCTACCCCCCGAAATCAGAACAACCACGGACCTCCGCTCCTTTCGCCAAAAACTAAAGACCCACTTTTTCCGCCAGGCCGGCCTGGCCTAAGTTCCCCATCTGCCGCAGTCTGAATATTTAAATTGTTTTATTAGGTTTTTTAAGGGAATTGAGTTTTAGATTTTGGGGATTTTAGCGCAGGGTTAGATTTAATTGTATTTTAATGATTAGAATTGTTTATGTTTTGTATGTTTTTAATTCCCTGTGCACCGCCTCGGGTCCCTTCGGGGAGAGAGAGCGGTTTACAAATTAAATTATTCTTATTCTTATACTCAAAAGAGGACGGGCGGAATCTGGGATTTATACCATCCTCAAAGGCATTGTTGTGTTTGCCAAATCTTCTTCCCATCTCCTTGCCAAATTCCATCCAGTCCCTTAGTGCAGGGGTCCCCAACCTTTGCAACTTGAAGTCTGAAGGACTTCAGCTCCCAGAATTCTCCAGCCAGCTTTGCTGGCTGGAGAAGTCTGGGAACTGAAGTCTTTCAGACTTAACGTTGCAAAGGTTGGAGAACCCTGGCCCAGGCCCTGACACTGACAGCTTTGCTGGCTGGAGAAGTCTGGGAGCTGAAGTCCTTCAGACTTAAAGTTGCAAAGGTTGAGGACCCCTGCCTTAGTGGTTGTTTCCAACATGAGATCAAAGGCTGGAGTGTAAAATGCCGCCTCCGAATGGACCAGGATCACGAAAATGGACTGTTTGAAACACACAATAATGGAGGAATCACGCGAATAAGTTCCTCTAAAGAGACAGCTTTCTTTTCGCCTTGCTTTTGGTGCAGTGTCGTATGACACACCCATTTCTTTACATTAGAAAGATAATATGAAGGCGCTTGTATCACAGCCAACACAGTTCTAGACTGCATAAAGAAGGATAAAATCACATTTGAGATTGCCACGATCATGCCAGTACATATCCGAAGAGCTCTGTAGTAAAATATCTAAGAGTGCAAAACGACAAATGTGTCAAAGGGTGTCAAAAGACTCTAAGAAAAATGTGCAACGAGTAAGAAAATTAACAGGGCTGAAACAATGGGGAATCAAACCAAGCGTTTTATATTTCTCCATCTGGGATAATATAATTTTCTTTACTTTTTTCTTGCCCATCCAAAATGATTAGTGGGGTGGGGGGGATATAAAACTGGCTTCAGAGTCGATGCCACCAAGCCGAAATGTGTTGCTGAGATATTGTGGCTTATCAAAGGAACAGCTATTGTAGTTCTACACCATCAAGCACTTATCTCTGCAGCTACTGTAAGTGATTTTTCAATATGCAATGCTGTCACGCCAAAACTGGTCTCCCACCAACCCTCTGTACCTTAAATTGTTTTAATGGGGTTTTAGATGGGGTTAATGTTTTAATACTTTTAAATTTTTAGCACAGGGATAATGTATTTAATTCGGTTTGAATTATTTATATTTGTGATACTATGTGGTTTTTAATTTCCTGTGCACTGCCCCGGGTCCCTTTGGGGAGAGGGTGCGGTTATATAAATCCAACTAATAAATAAATAAAATAAATAAATAAACCCCTACCTGCTGCCTGTGTTGCCAACCCCCCCCCCCCCACCACCACCACTTTCATGCTTTTAGAAGGATATTATGACCCATAATATTGGTGGGACCCGGTGGCTCAGCGGCTAAGATGGTGAGCTTGTTGATCAGAAAGGTCGGCAGTTTGCGGCCGATACGCTCCCACAGAGAGGGCCTACTGAGGGTACCAACCGCCGGTCAGTGCCGGCTAGCAGTGCCCAGGGGTAGGGCCTTCTCTGTGGCAGGGCCGGCCCTCTGGAACGACCTACCTCCCGAACTTCGCACTATACAATACAATACAATACAATAGCAGAGTTGGAAGGGACCTTGTAGGTCTTCTAGTCCAACCCCCTGCATGGGCAGGAACCTTATACCATTTCAGACAAATGGCTCTCCAACATCTTTTTAAAGACTTCCAGGGTTGGGGCATTCACAACTGCTGGAGGCAAGCTGTTCCAGAGGTTAATTGTTCTAACTGTCAGGAAATTTCTCCTCAGTTCTAAGTTGCTTCTCTCCTTGATTAGTTTCCACCCATTGCTTCTTGTCCTGCCCCCAGGTGCCTTGGAGAATAGTTTGACTCCCTCTTCTTTGTGGCACCCTCTGAGATATCGGAACACTGCTATCATGTCTCCCCTGGTGCTTCTCTTCATCAAACTAGACATACCCAGCTCCTGCAGCCGTTCTTCATATGAAGAACGGCTGCAGGATACGCACTATCACGGACCTTTCCCTCTTTCGCCGTTCACTCAAGACTTACTTTTTTCAGCAAGCTGGTCTTACTTAACGCTTAGATCTGATTGTTATATAGCTCTTGCCACATTCGTAAAGGGACGTTGGGTTGTTAGTGGGAATTTTAGCACAGGCCCCTAATTTAATTCTTTTTATTCATATTGATTGTATTGTATACTTTTTATTGGTTTTAATTTCCCGTGCACCACCCTGGGTCCGTTTCGACGGAGAAGGCGCAGTATATAAATCGAATGAAATGAATCCCTACTGCCGAGGAACTGAGTGAGCTCCCGTGACTTGTCCCAGCTTCTGCCAACCTAGCAGTTTGAAAGCATATTAAAAAATGCAAGTAGAAAAATAGGGGACCACCTTTGGTGGGAAGGGAAGAGCGTTCCATGCGCCTTTGGCATTGAGTCATGCCGGCCACATGACCACGGAGACGTCTTCGGACAGCGCTGGCTCTTCGGCTTTGAAACGGAGATGAGCACCGCCCCCTAGAGTCGGGAACGACTGGCACCTATGTGCGAGGAGAACCTTTACCGTTCTGACACAGGATCCAAACATCACAGCATCTTCTGAACCAGAGTATATCTAGGTAGCTGTACATTTATAACATCTCCTTTCAATTATATGTTCTCAGACAGAGTCTGATCAACATGCCATCAATCAAGGATGCTCAAGATGAGACATGGTTAAGTAAATCTGCTAACTGGGTAATATTTTCCTGGTTCAATCAAACCTACTATTTTCTCTTGGGCCCTACAGATGTCTACTCAGCTAAATGGACAGTCTTAACAAGTCTTTGATATGTGATGAAGAATATGGGGTAAGGCTTTCTTAATAGTTCTTTTTTAATCCCCAAGAGGCAGATTTTGTTCTAGGAAAGCTGAATTATAGATCACAGGTGTCCATCTTAGGCCATGATGTCACTGCACATTCATTTTGTGTGCAAACTACAGTACTTTATCCACACTGTTTGTGTGATAATCTCATGATGTGCATGAAGACTCAGGTCCCATTCCTTCCATCCCATAGAACCTCATGATATGGACCTACTACCTGATTAATAGGTCTTGGTGGCCTCCCAGAAGGCTAAAACAGGGATCCCCAACCTTTGCAACTTTAAGTCTGAAGGAC
Organism: Rhabdophis nuchalis; assembly: GCA_039707465.1. Lineage (NCBI taxonomy): Eukaryota > Metazoa > Chordata > Lepidosauria > Squamata > Natricidae > Rhabdophis > Rhabdophis nuchalis. The sequence goes on from CM077648.1 coordinate 115,637,829, forward strand.
TTCAGCTCCCAGACTTCTCCAGCCTACAAGGTCCCTTCCAACTCTGCTATTGTATTGTATTGTATTGTATTGTATTGAAGGGCTCTGAGTCACTTAGGCAGTGTAGAAATGTGATAAACAAATAACTCAAATGGAAAAGGACCATCAAAAAAGCATGCTGCACTTCTAAAATCAGCAAGCAAGATGACTCCAACCTGATGCCTTTATAGTGTGATTCAAGCTCCCAGAATTTCCGGGTCAGAATTTCCAAAGGCATTTTTAAATCATCTCAAGAAGGTTGGTTATGGATTCAACGTTCCAATATGCATGCATGTATGTGTAGACAGACAGACAGACAGACTGACAAATAGATAGATAGATAGATAGATAGAAGATAGATAGATAGATAGATAGATGAGACAGATAGATATGGATAGATAGATATGGATAGATAGATAAGAGAGATGGATAGATAGATAAGAGAGAGATGGATGGATGGATGGATAAATAGATAGATAAGATAGATAGATAAAATAGATATGGATAGATGATAGAAGATAGATAGATATAGATAGATAGATAGATAGATAGATGATAGAAGATAGATAGATAGATAGGTAAGATAGATAGATAAGACAGATAGATATGGATAGATAGATATGGATAGATAGATAAGAGAGATGGATAGATAGATGTGGATAGATAGATAAGAGAGATGGATAGATAGATATGGATAGATAGATAAGAGAGAGATGGATGGATGGATGGATGGATGGATGGATGGATGGATAGATAGATAGATAGATAAGATAGATAGATAAAATAGATATGGGTAGATGATAGAAGATAGATAGATAGATAGATAGACAGACAGACAGACAGACAGACCGACCGACCGACCGACCGACCGACCGACCGACCGACCGACCGATGATAGCAAAACTCCTGGTTGGAACTGGATGTAAAAGACATACTCTTACAAATAGTGTATTGGTTGTTTAAAATTCTTACAAGGTTGCTTTTCAAACAAAAGTTCTATGGCTCTTTCCAAAGCAATTTGCAATGGATAATTAGCTTTGTACACAGAGCAGAAACATTAAGCTCCGAGCTCCCTTGCCAGGTAAGCCATGTGCAACACTTCCAATGTAGGCCACCAATGATTACCCTATTAGCCCTTCCAGCTAAACCAGACAGGAGGCAGGATCAGACGAGCTAATTCTACTTAATTGTAGGACTACATTAACAGAATTTTACAAATGAAAAGTGTAGAAATCTCTCTCCGTCTCTTTTTACAGCCCTGGTCAATTTAGGCTGGTTTCTTCTCAAGTTTCTTTTTCTGACCGTTAAGCAGCTGCAGGCTCCTTCCTCTTTTATCTGTTCATTCCTTAGGCAGCATCTCTTCCCTTCGTCCCTCAAGGTCATTCTCTCATACCCTTACATCTATTCATCCACAGCTGATTCTTTCTCTCACGTCCCTCCTCTTAAGCTATTCCTCGATTTTATATCTTTCTTCTCTGCTCTGCCTTTTTCTTTTATCTTTTTTTTTTTTAATGGCGGGATGCGGGACTTGTTTTTTTAATGAGGGAAAAACTTTGGAATTTAGCTGCACTGTCATTCAGGCACAGTTTGGTCTAGGGACGTATAATTGTTCTGACCGAGGCTTCCCGAGAGCCTGAAGCAAACTCCTTGTCTTGACAAAAACCCCTTTTATTAATTTGCTGTGAATTCTGCTCATTCACAATCCAGCAAAGTCTTTCAAGGGAGGATTTACGGTCACAGACCTTATCTGGCTTGGCGAGCTGCCAGGCCGATATCGTCAAAACTTGGCAAGGAGTCTCGGAGAGTCACAAACCAATTAAGCGAACTAATGGTCTCCTGCAAACTCCACCCCCCTTTCGCTCCTCTTTTATTTCCTCTGGGAGGGGCCCTTCATCGTCTGGCCTTACTCCCGAGTCGACCCCTGTTCTTTAGCTGTTCCCTTCGTCTGGCAACTCTGCGCATGCGCACCCTGGGAACAGGCTCCCGCTGTTCGCCTGTCTCACTGATGTCTGACTCTGAAGGCAGTTGATAACTGACATACGGCTCTGGCCCTCGCTCTGCCTCTGACACAGAGCCCTCATCAGAGCCTTCCCCAGACTCCAGGACTGGCCCAGGTTCTTCCCCAACCTCCTCACTGTCCGAATCTTGTTGCCAGCTCTGCTGGCTGTTGGCGGGCCACAACAATAATCTCATTCAGGGGAGAAGGGCTAACGAGGATTGAAGACCCACCCTCTGGGAACAAGAAAGAGCAAAGCCAGGATAAACACTAAAGTCGAGGGAGTGACATCAAATTAATCAGGGCTTAAGGTAACACTTTTCACCTTAAAAATGACATTCTGATTGCAACCTTCTCATCTTTGCAAGCTTATTGGGCGTAGGTCTGCAGGAAGAAAGCTGTAGAATCTACGGAAGGCAAAATTCAGGAGGAGTCGGGCAGCAACATTTTGACTGGATACATTTGATAAAACTGTTATTAAAAAGCAGAAGTTTTCATGAGCTGTGCAATTGCAAATTAAATGAGCTGTGGTTCATGAAAGTGGATGCCTTTTAATAAACTGTGCTCACCGGAAAAAGGAGCTTCCAGATGTTTTGGGATGGATTATTTTTTTGCAACCTTTGCAAATAGTTCACTTTTTCATCAGATCATGGGGAAAAAATGCTGGTTTTCCTCTCTGTGAAAGACGGGAGACTCCCAACTGCAACTCCCTGTAGGTGTAATTAGTAGTTTGGCATGAAAGCAATCCAAACTCAGGATTTGGACATCAATACCAGTATTAGGACTCTCCGTTCCTCAGCTTCTCTCTCTTGGCTGTTCTCGGAAAACTGGAGACAGGAATCCTTGCCAATCTGCTGAAACTCATCCAGGGATCTAGCTTCTTAATGAAACAGCAACAAAGTTGGCAGGGACCTTGGAAGTCTTCTAGTCCAGCTCCCTGCTCAAGCAGGAGACCCTATACAATTTCAGACAAATGGTTGTCCACTCTCTTCTTAAAAACCTCCAGTGTTGGAGCATCGATGACTGCGGAGACCAGTTGTTCCACTAATTAATTGCTCTAGGTGAAATTACTCCTAAGTTGTAGCTTGGTTCTCTCCTCGATGAGTTTCCACCCATTGCTTCTTGTCTTGCCTTCAGGGGGTTTGGAGGATAGGTTAACCCCGTCTTCTCTGTGGAAGCTCATTAGATATTGGAACACTGCTATCATGTCACTCCCTTGTTGTTAGTTGCGAAGATGTGTCCGACCCATTGCGACCCCATGGACAATGTTCCTCCAGGCCTTCCTGTCCTCTACCATCCTCTGGAGTCCATTCAAGCTCACACCTACTGCTTCGGTGACTCCATCCAGCCACCTCCTTCTCTGTTGTCTCCTTCTTCTTCTTTTGCCCTCCATCGTTCCCAGCATGAAGCTCTTCTCCAAGGAGTCCTTCCTTCTCATTAGGGGGCCAAAGTCTTTGAGTTTCCTCTTCAGGATCTGGCCTTCTAAAGAGCAGTCAGGGTTGATCTCCTCTAGGACTGACTGGTTTGGTCGCCTTGCAGTCCAAGGGACTCGCAGGAGTCTTCTCCAGCACCAGAGTTCAAAGGCCTCCATTCTTTGGTGCTCAGCCTTTCTTTTAGCCATCCCACTACCCAGCAAATCTTATGCAATTATCTGTAACTCAAATGCTTACCTATGGGAGAGTTACCACATTATGGCAGCATAAATCAGTGTGGATTTGATGAAGATCTCCATGGACCGGGTGTGATTAGAGGCTCAATGTTGCCAAAACCTTGCTTTATCTTTGCATGCGCAAGGCCCTCCGTGAAAAATCACGCAATGGGTCGTTCACACAATAAATAAAAAGCAGGTACATTTTAAGCACGCATAACACACAGACATACTCGCGCTAGAAGCTCACTGAAATGGATTATATGTCCAACGTAGAATGCCTGTTATTGAAGAAAGTCCACTAAATCAGAAAATAAAGGGAGTAAATCACCGGGATTTATCTTTAGCATGGTGGCATCACCATACAAGGACAGATATTTCATTAATCTACCCCGTTTATACGATGGTGTGATTATACCAGTGAAATACATCGCTGCAAACAAATTGCATGCAAAGCCCATTGTACAAATTTCATTGTAGTGTTGGTACCAGAGGGGGGTATGCTGCCGGTTTGGGCGAACCGGTAGTGGTGGCAATGCAAGGCTCCGCCCACCCACCTTGACATCATCAAGAACCTTTTGCGCATGCTCAGATGTGCGCTCCCACTATCGAACCAGTAGTGAAGAAAATAGAATACCATTCTCTGGTTGGTACATTTATAAAAAAGCATACAAGAAAAAAGAAAAGAAAACAACAACCACAGATTATAATCCAGGGGTGAAATCCAGCAGGTTTTGACAGATTCTGGAGAACCGGTAGCGGAAATTTTGAGTAGTTCAATGAACCGGCATATACCACCTCTGGTTGGCGCCAGAATGGGGTAGGAATGGGGATTTAGCAGTATCCTTCCCCTGCCATGCCCACCAAGCCACACCCACCAAGCCACACCACACCCACCATGCCACGCCCACAGAACCGGTAGTAAAAAAAAAGTGATTTCATCACTGTTCTAATCTATATTGTGAGTTGTCACCAAGAGACTAGGGACCTACACAAAATTTGCATTAATCCAATTTTGCATAATGTAAGATGCTTTAGGGAAAAAAACGTGCAACGTTCTGGATATGGTTCAGGGAAAAATTATAAAAGGCTTGAATTGGTGGGTAGGTATAATAGTGCAAAAATGTCTAGAGATCAAGGAACTGTTAAGATCAAAAAAAAAAGGAGAGAAAATGCTGAACAATTTTGAAAATAATAGAAATATGTTTGGCAACGTGATGAAGCTGCCTTCATCGGGTTGCCAAACACATTTCTATTACTTTCAAAATATGGCACTTTTGGGAGAATTGAATCTATATATATATATAAATGGCTCTCTGTGTGTGTGTGTGTGTGTGTGTGTGTGTGTGTGTGTGTTTTCTAGCATACCTCTGGAACACTTTGAGCAATTTCAACCAAACTTGGTACACAGATGCCTTACTCTCTGGAAAAAAAATACTGTGGGGGTAAGACACCCCTAACACCCCTCGGAGTGTGTGTTCTGTTATTATACAGCCTGTTGTGCCTTCAAATGGCTTCGACTGTACTGCCATAAAATGGCTTCGACTGTACAGCACAGTGGAATTCCCATGGTAACGGCTTCATAGTACTCCACAAGGGAGGTCCCTCTGGTAAGGGGGAAAATCCAACATTACAAATTAAGTTTTTCCCCCTATAAATAAATACCCAGGCGACGCCGGGTTATTAGCTAGTTAAAAATAGAAGTAATTATGGATCAAGCTGAAGCTGGGGAATGCTAGAATGTGTATTTGAGGAGCTTACATAGAAATAATTGAAAAGTAGGTTTAAAACCAATGCTGCCTATATTGGTACCCAAGAAAAATGGATAAATATCCCATGGGGTGCTTAGATCTGGCCCGCGGGCCCACCCTGGAAACAGAGATGGATCGGCCTGTGATGCCTCTGCCAGCAGGCGGCCCTCCTGAGCTCACTGGCAGCATCCATATTTCACCGGCAGAGGTTTGCAGGAGGCGGTCACAATCGAAAATGGAGCTCAGGAGGCCATTTTCATTGGCAGAATGCTCAGGACACCACAGGCTTCCCCGACATGAGTGACATTGAGCTGGCCACTCCCACCCCAGCCATGCCCACCCCAGCCCCTCAAACACAACCATGATGCAGCCCTCAGTGAAACCAAGTTTGACAACCCTCCCCCCCCGATCTAGTCACCCCTAGGGGAGATGGGTGGCATTTTGGCCAATGCTGGCTAGCGGTGCCCAGGGGAAGGGTCTTCTCAGTGGCTGGGCCATCCCTCTGGAACGACCTACCCCCCGAACTTCAGACCATCACAGACCTTCCCCTCTTTCGTCGCTCACTTAAGACTTATCTGTTCCATCAAGCCGGCCTAGCTTAGCCAGTGAGTAAATGTATTTTAGAATTTTAATTGGGATTTTTAGCACAGGCTTTTAGTTTAATTTATTCTTAATTTTTCTGTATTCATTGTTATTTATCGATTTTAATTTCCTGTGCACCACCCTGGGTCCATTTCGATGGAGAAGAGCGGTTCTATAAATCTAAATAAATTTAATTAAATTAAATTAAATGTAAATTTAATAAATAAATTGGGTGTGTTCCAGCTGGCTGTTCCTCCCAATGGAGCTACTTTGCCCAACGAATAGCAACCACAGTCAATCCAAACAGACCTGCCAATGTGCTCAGAACTATGGCCTGAAATGGTAGCCTGGATGTAAGCTAGTTTGATTGCACCAGGAAATACCTGGCATCCAAAAGTGGCATCCAGCAGGTTCTGACCAGTTCTGGAGAACCGGTAGTGGAAATTTTGAGTAGTTCGGGAGAATTGGCAAATACCACCTCTGGCTGGCCCCGCCCCCATCTATTCTCTGCCTCCCAAGTCCCAGCTGATCGAGAGGGGATGGAGATTTTACAGTATCCTTCCCCTGCCATGCCACACCCATCAAGCTTTGCCACACCGACCAAGCCATGCCATGCCCACCAAGCCACACCACGCCCACCAAGCCACGCCACACCCACCAAGCCACGCCCACAGACCCAGTAGTAAACCGTTTTGAATCCCACCACTGCTGGCATCCATTAAGATAGTAATGGATGCTAGGTATATGGCCACACATATAGTTTGTTGAAAATAGTGTCATATTTTCTCTTTCCAGGTTTTTTTTTGGGGGGGGAGGGGGGAACTGGTAGTGAGAGAGCAGAATTCCCCTTGTCCCAGTGTTAGGAGTATACTCCTAGTGTTGGGTAGTCAATATATAATACCATGATGACAAATGGTCATTGTGGCTTTAAGACTGTTGGAATTCCACCTGGAATTGGAGACTGTAATTATCTCCACTATAAGAGGAAGTCAGCAGAACGCAATGTCTCTCTGCTTGATCGTCTATCTGCTCTTTGCTATCTGCTCGTTTGCCGTGACTGACTGTGTTTGAAGAAGGAAGGAAGAATTGTGGATTGCTGACTGTAAGCAATTGTTAGTTTGTTAAGGACTTTGTTTTGACTAACTACCAGCCATCACTGCTTGTGAAGCAGTAGTTTAGTTTTACAACACCAGTAAAGCTAATTGTTTTTTTACTAACATTGTCCGGGTTACTATTTGTGTGTTTACTAGCAATGTTTCTCTAGCTGCACATTCTGCTACACAACTTTTCTGTCTCCCAACGGAGATATCCCCCAACACCCAGCATTTAAGAATTCATTGAAGAACTGCTTTCCTTACCAACAGAAATTCGGGGCTCAGTTGTGGTCGTATGTCGAGGACTACTTCTAACGCTTCAATGCTTTCAGACCTCCGTCGTTAAACCGGTTTCATTGCCCGTGTTATCCTAAATCCCGAAACCTGTATCTGTCCTTCCCAGCTGCTCTTCCCCCTGTTGACAAGCTCCTTTTAACTTGAAATGCCGCAGATTAAACCTGCAACCTTTTTACATGGAAAGCTTTACCTCTGAGCTCCAACTGCTGTCTATCACAACATTAAAAGCCTCCGTGGAGCTCCAAAGTCATTGATAGCAACATTGTGCAGCTTCTGTTATCGTTCGAATCGTGTCTTTGAACAGCAAAATATGGTCCAAAACCGAGGAAAGGAACTCGCATAACCCAGGTAAAAGCTGTTTTTACTTCCCTCGCCCCAGCACCAAACTCCAGGAATTCAAAAGCTTGCCGTTTGCCCATTTCCCTCCCGATATTATGTTGATTTAAAGAAAGATAAAACTTGAATTGCATTTGTAAGTAGAAATGCAGCGTTCAGATATTCCTCCCCCTCTCTCTCTTTTTTTAAAAAGAAACTGTCTTGACTTTGAAAAATGACAGTCTCGTTTAATGATTTACACTGCTCTATTAAGCAAACATATTTGAGGCATTTAATCTTTTTCTTTCTCTCCTGCCCAAACACTTCGGGGCTTTAAGGCAGGTCAGGCGTTGAGCGAGGTACCGAACCGGCGGATGGTATTAATGGGGAAATTCCCCACTTCACATTCGTGTGTAAACACCCCTGATTAACTATCACTTCTTCAAACAAATGAGCCTTTACGAAATTCATTTTAATCCTAACATAGATATTCAGATGGCTTCCTACAATCTTGCTGGAGAGAATGTCTCCAGGCGATTCGATATGCAAACCCATTAAAAACAAGAGAGTTAAACATGGTGTCGCAGATATTGTTACTGTTTCCAACCACAGCAACAAGAACCTTTGATAATGTCTATCAACAGTTCAGATCAGTGGTGGTTTTGTAAAGGTTTTACGACCGGTTCGCTCGTGTGCACACCCGGGAAGGTGGGCGGAGCCCCCCGCCACCACCACTACTACCTGTTCAGTCGATAGTAAAAAGTTTTCAGGTGCCGAACTGGTAGTAATGGTGGCCAGAACCAACTTCTGGGCCATGCCCATGCCTGGTTTAGCCAAGGGGGAAAAAGTTCAAGGCAAGTAGGTTTTATTGTCATTTCAACAATATACAGTACAGTACAGTGAGACAAAACAACGTTTCCCCAGGACCAAGGACCAAGGTTGCGATACGTCACGTGACACTGCTGTGATGACGCGAGTTTGACACCTCTGTATTAAAGTGAACTCTTTTAATCTATGTATATAAAAGCCAAATATCACTCACTCATCATGAAATCTCCGGGACCATAAAGCCTACAAACTTTGGCACGTATGTTCCTCTTGGCTAGGTGCTAGCTAAGAAAGGATTTTTCAAAATAACCATCAGATCATTAGTATTTCTTATACAGTAATTAACATGCTCTTGTTAAGGAGTTCTACTCCCCCTCCCCACCTGAAAAGAACTCTGTTCCAACTGCCAGTTGCCTCACATTCCGATACCTCAGTTCAAAGTGGCAGACGTTCCACTCCTTCACTCAGGAGTGGTCTGAGTCTCCTTACAGTACTAAACGTTAGTACCTCACCAAAATGTCTACACCTTCCACCTATGGAACTGCTTCTGAACTCAAGATGGCAGGAGTGATATTCCCTCATGTGTTTCAATCACCAACCACCACTGAGCCAACGGATTGAACTGGTGAACTGGATTTCTCCTGCATTGCCCGATCACATAGTTTTGTTGCGAAGCACGGGTATCCAGCTAGTAATCTATAAATGTCTGCCCTCCTTCATGCCAGCATCCTATGTCAACATAGTACATTCTAAGCTAAACTGCCACCCGACAGCCTCCTGCAACCCTCTGCTAACAAAAACAGAGCTCAGGAGGACCTGTGTGCAGCCCTCCGAAACTCTGTTTTTGGCTGCAACGGCCTCCTGCAAGTCTCTGCCAGTGAAAACACAGCTCAGGAGGACCAGTGTGTGGCTCTCCCGAGCTCCATTTTCGCTGGCAGAGGCACCGCAGGCCAGTTCTTCACTGTTTCCAAGGCGTCCGTGTGGGCCACATCTGAACACCCGGATCTGGCCCCCGAGCCTTGAGTTTGACCCCCCTGCCCTAACTGTTCTGCAAATGAGACCAACGCAGACATCTTCAGCTGAAGGACCTCTTCAGGGCCAAGTCCTCAACCTAGACAGGCCCTCGGTTTGACCTTCTGAACCGTTGATCGGACGCTAGTTAAGAAGGAACTGCTGACAGGAGCCATCTCTTTCACTGTCTCTAAACCCCGACATTAACAGCTGCGATTGGCGGAGGCTCTCGAAACCTAAGCTTCTATCTACATAACCTTTGGTCTCTCTTTTTAACTCCGGAGACTGAATGCGAGTCTTTTGCATGCAAAACATATTCTCTGCCGCGCTTCACTCTCAGCTGCGACTTTCCTTCAGCGGAATCCAAATGCGTGCTGAATTCTCCCCAGCCCAAATGAAAGCCGAATCGAGATTCTTTGGATAGCAAGGCATGGCACCCTTTTCATCTCCTTCAGCGGTGAGACCTGCTTGGTGTTTAAATGATCGACGCCTCCGCCAAGTACCGTCAAGCCCAGTTCTTGTCCCTCACAGACGGGGGAGGCGGCGCTACATACATTCATCCCTCAGGGAAATAACTGTGACATTGGCGCTTTGGCTGCTATGAAGCCCAGCTCTTCCCTCGCTTGGCTCTTCTCGTCGCTTTGATTTTAATAAATCTTGGGACGAAGCGCGCGACATTCGGTAATATCCCAGCAACACCTTCGCAGGGAGGGAATTGTCAGGATACGGGGACAAAAGTTATTGAGGAATGCTCTGGAGGAGGGCTGCTCATTTTGACAGGCACGAAGAGAAGCCATCAGCTTCCACCTTTGCGGCTTGGATGGTGCGCGAAGATGAAGGAAAGGAAGGTGCCGGGTGGTGAGATTTGCTCTTGGCCGTTTGAGGGAATGAAAATAAATCCATTTAATTAAAACGCAAAGATACAGAGCCATTGTTGTTGTTGTTGTTGTTTTGGCCAGGGAAATTTACAGTATATTGGAGATGGGGGTTTATACGACACCTTCATGTTGTGATAACAACAGCTTTGGAAGCCACGTAAATAATGTGATTGGATGCCGCCTCTGCCAGGTAGACTAAACCAGTGATGGGTTCCTACCGGTTCGGACCGGTTGGGCTGAACCGGTAGTAGTTTGGCAGCCTGGGTCGCTGGAACTGGCAGCGACCCAGGCCTGCCACACCCCTGAATTGGTTCTCCGGGCAGCGCTGTATGTGCCACCATCTTGTTTTTCAGTTCTGTGCATCCGCAGAACAATTTTAACTGCCGTGTATGCACATGCGTGCAGTGCGCGCATGAACAAACCGGCAGTAGTACCTGCCGAAACCCATTCCTGGACCAGACCATGAACCTGGCAGAAGCACCGTGGGCCAATCCATTGCTGTTTCCAGAGCGGCCCCATGGGCCAGAACTAAGCACCCCGTGGGCCGGAACCGGCCCCTGGGCCTTGAGTTTGACACCCCTGCCTTACGCCATGTTGAACTTCATAGATAACAACCAGCACTTTGAGTTGTACTGGGAAACAAACTGATTTCCATCTCTCACAAAGCCCAGGAATGATATGGGCATACTGAAGCACGCCCATTACTTCCTGTGCGACCACATTCCAGACCAGTGGAAGATTCTGGGGTGGCCTTCGATGGCAGCCCCATGTAGAATACAATGCAACAGTCAAACCACAAATGGACCAGGATGGGAGTGGCCCAGGGGTGCTGGCATTACTGTTGGTTCGGCACACAACTTTTTTTTTTTGGTGCATACGCATTTGTACATAAAAAGGTCTATTAGAAAAGGGGGGAAAATTAAATTTTTGCAATGAAGATTTCTTTGTGCATGCGCAGAACCGAAAATCAAGATGGCGCCACTGCCGTTAGAACCGGTTCGGGGGTGTGGCAGGGCAAGTTGCTACCTACCTGGCTGAACCGGTCCGAACCAGTAGGAAACCACCTCTGGAGTGGCTATCTTGAATGATCTCCCCTTATTTTTGTTTACATTTTTTTTAAGCATTTGAAATTTGCAAGTAAGGAGTTAATAGCTTTGACAGGAAAGAGGAGGCAAGTTTGTTGTGTTTTGTTTAAAAAATGGACCTGCTATGTCTAATTCAGCCTTCGGTTTTCATCTGAAGTGTTTTCCTGGCATTTTACAAGGATCTTAATTGTTTCCACAAGTTTCTGTTGTCGCTGAAGACAGAGAAATGATATGGGCTGCTCTCTCTCTTTGTCTGATGACTTGACAAATGGATTCTGCCATGCCTGCCTTTGACTCTTGGAAGGAAGAATCACCATACATCGCTCAGTTCCCTTTTCCTTCCTGCTTTGCAGCTCTGAATAGTCTTATCTCTGGCCCAAAGACAAGACTTTGGGTCAGCGCTGTCCGAAGGCGAGCGCTGCCCGAAGGAAACTTCGGACAGCGCTGGCTCTTTGGCTTTGAAACGGAGATGAGCACTGCTCCCTAGAGTCTGGAAAGACTAGACCAGGGGTTCCCAAACTTGGCAACTTGAAGACTCTGCTGGCTGGAGAATTCTGGGAGTTGAAGTCCACAAGTCTTCAAGTTGCCAAGTTTGGGAACCCCTGGACTAGACCTTTACCTTTACCTCTACCGTTACCTATTTCTCAGCCGATGTACGAGAAGGAGGCTCAGAATGTGGGGGCAGAGTTAAAAAAGGGATCAGCCTAGAATCCCCACGTGGCCCCCAGCAGACTAAGCCCAACCTCCCTTGAAATCCATTGACTCTCATCTAATTCCAAGCAGGCGCTAACCTTGAATTGAGAAGATTCCTGCGCAGAGATTTTTCTTAATAAATCAATAGTAGCAACTATGAGAGGGATCTTGGAATCCTAGTGGACAACCATTTAAATATGAGCCAGCAGTGTGCAGCAGCTGCCAAAAAAGCCAACACAGTTTTAGGCTGCATAAACAGAGGGATAGAATCTAGAGCACGTGAAGTGTTAATGCCACTGTATAGTGCCTTGGTAAGGCCACACTTGGAATACTGCATACAGTTTTGGTCGCCACGATGTAGAAAAGACGTGGAGACTCTGGAAAGAGTGCAGAGAAGAGCAACAAAGATGATTAGGGAACTGGAGACTAAAACATATGAAGAACGGTTGCAGGAGCTGGGTATGCCTAGTTTGATGAAGAGAAGGACCAGGGGAGACATGATAGCAGTGTTCCGATATCTCAGAGGGTGCCACAAAGAAGAGGGAGTCAAACTATTCTCCAAGGCACCTGGGGGCAGGACAAGAAGCAATGGGTGGAAACTAATCAAGGAGAGAAGCAACTTAGAACTAAGGAGAAATTTCCTGACAGTTAGAACAATTAACCTCTGGAACAGCTTGCCTCCAGAAGTTGTGAACCCTGGAAGTCTTTAAAAAGATGTTAGCCATTTGTCTGAAATGGTATAAGGTTCCTGCCCACGCAGGGGCTTGGACTAGAAGACCTACAAGGTCCCTTCCAACTCTGCTATTGTATTGTATTGTAATCAGTTCCATTGGCCCTTCACCCACGGACCTCAGTCTATCGCACCTGCAGCCACCTAGCCGTTCAGCAGTCCCTCCCCCACTCTTTCTGAGAGTATAAAAGCTACATTTTCTTTTCTTTTTTTAATTAAGAAACCACCGTCTGGTTGCATCAAGAACAGACCCGCTAAATAGCCGGGCTCCGGAATCTTACCTGTCGTAGCGAGCTAACAGTGATTCATTTGCTACGATCGGAGATGTCATCAATTTTGTGCCGGGAGCCGAGACGCATATCTTAGGGACATGTTTGGTGAGCGAAAGGAAGCGGAATTTAATTACCCCAAATAGAAGTGAAAACAGGAAGCTGGGATTAAACACCTCTGCCCTTTCCAAAGCACCAGGGGACCTTAAACAACCACTAACAGATGAACACAACCAAAGTTCCATTTGTCCTCTGGCATGCAGCATCTCCGGTGGCACAGCATAGTTGAACACCATGCTGAGGACTGGTTTAATTGCCGATGCACATGGAAACGTGCCAGATGTCTAGAGAAGAATCACTCAGCATAGAAGAGCAGAGCGATAGAGGAAGGACTTAGGGTTAGAGGTGGGAATCGGAATCAGAATAAAGCTGGAAGGGACCTTGGAGGTCTTCTAGTCCAACCTCCTGCTCAAGCAGGAGACCCTATACAATTTGAGATAAGTGGATGTCCAGTCTCTTCTTAAAAACTTCCAGTGTTTTGGAGCATTCACAATTTCTGGAGGCAACTTCTGTTCCACTGATTGATTGTTCTAACTGTCAGGAAATTTCTCCTTAATTCCAAGTTGCTTCTCTCCTTGATTAGTTTCCATTCCATTGTTTCTTGTCTTGCCTTCTGATGCTTTGGAGAACAATGTGCCCCCGCTTCTTTGTGGCAGCCCCTCAAGTACTCGTACTCATACTCATACTCATACTCCACTCCACTCCATTCCATTCCATATTTTCTATTCTATTCCATTCTATTCTATTCTATTCCATTCCCTATTTTCTATTCTATTCTACTCTACTCTACTCCATTCCATATTTTCTATTCTATTCTATTCTATTCTATTCTATTCTATTCTATTCCATATTTTCTACTCTACTCTACTCTACTCTACTCTACTCTACTCTGACTTTTAGTATCCTTCTTCTACCCTGAAGAGTTATGCCCAAAATAACGGTCCAACTCATTATTTCCCCCTTTCTATGATCTTGATTTTCCAGTACAAGTAGTCTTGGACAAAAGACTGAGCCCAACGTTTCTGTTGCTAAGTGAGATAGTTGCTAACTGAGCTTCGCCTAGTTTTATGACTTTTCCTGCCCAGACGGTTGGGTGAATGACTGCTGTTGTTATGTGAAGTGAATTTGGCTTCCCCATTGACTTGACTTGACTTGTCTGGAGGTCACATGACCCTAGGATGCTGCAGCTGTCATAAATATGAATCCGTCCAAATTTTTGACCATGTGACCATGGAGATGCTAGGCTAGAAGGGAAACCATACAATAGCAGAGTTGGAAGGGACCTTGGAGGTGTTCTAGTCCAACTCCCTGCCTTGGCAGGAAGCCCTATACCAGTGATGGCGAACCTATGGCACAGGTGCCACAGGTGGCATGCGGAACCATTTCTTAGGGCACGCGAGGCATTGCCCTGTCAGCTCCAGCACGCTTGTGTATGCTGGCCAGCTGATTTAGGCCTCCTTTTGAGGCTGTTTCTCGCCCTCTGGAGGCTTCAGGGAAGCTCCTGAAGCCTCAGGAGGTGGGGAGGGAGGCTGTTTTCACCCTCCCCAGCCTCCTAGAAAGCCTCTGGAGCTTGGGGAGTGTAGAAAAAACACCGCCAAAAGCAGGGGTCACACACATAGCATTATGGGTGTGGCACGCCCATGCACGACCCCCCTGCGCTCCCCCCGCTTTTGGCACGCGAGCCAAAAAAGGTTAGCCATCACTGCCCTATACCATTTCAGACAAATGGCCACCCAACATCTTCTTAAAGACTTCCAGTGTTGAGGCATTCACAACTTCTGGAGGCAACTTCTGTTCCACTGATTAATTGTTCTAACTGTCAGGAAATTTCTCCTCAGTTCTAAGTTGCTTCTCTCCTTGATTAATTTCCACCCATTGCTTCTTGTCCTGCCCCCAGGTGCCTTGGAGAATAGGATAGGGAGAGAAAAGAAGAGAAGAATTGGAAGGGACCTTGGAGGTCTTCTAGTCCAACCCTCTGCTTAGGTAGGGAACCCTACACCACTTCACACAAATGGCTATCCAACATCTTCTTAAAGACTTCCAGTGTTGAGGCATTCACAACTTCTGGAGGCAACTTCTGTTCCACTGACTAATTGTTCTAACTGTCAGGAAATTCCTCCTTAGTTCTAAGTTGCTTCTCTCCTTGATTAGTTTCCACCCATTGCTTCTTGCTCTACCCTCAGGTGCCTTGGAGAATAGCTTGACTCCCTCTTCTTTGGGGCAACCCCTGAGATATTGGAACTCTGCTGTTCCAGTTCGTAGGAAGTGAAGGAGTTTATTTATGCAGCTTAAAGCTCCCGAGAAGACAAGGAAGGATACGACCAAAAAAATATTGACCACATCCTGGCCCATCAAAGAACATAATGAAGGAACCGATCAAGTGAAAATTTAGTACATCATAAAAAAATCAGCCACGGGTCACTTAAATCAATCTCGCCTTGGACTACGGCTCTCTTTTCGTTCTCTAACCGACCGACAGTTTCTTCAGTCGACGTTTTTTGGCAACTCGCGAAGATGATAAATTCTTTTAATATCTCTTCATGAATCAGCGACTCCAAACAGAGTGATTTTAGTTTTTCTCTCTTCTAAACTCACGTCTCGCTTTCTGTAATTTCCCCTCTACTGAGCAATATTATTCTGGAGGGGAGATCCACTAATGCCTCATTACCAAAGGGTTGTAAAAATGATATAAGAGAGTATCTTTTATGGCACAGGCAAGCTGATCTCATTGATGCCATGAACAAAATGGATTCAGAAGTGATTAAAAAAAAAAGGTTGCTGGCGGAAGAAAACCAGGAAGGTTGTATCGGGTTCCTACGAAAAGAAGGACGTTTAAGACTGATGGCCTCCTGGGACACGAACGTGAGTTGACACAGACATCGAGTCACAGAGTGGGAAGGGACCTTGGAGGTCAACTAGTCCAACCCTCTGCTCAAGCAGGTGAGCCTATACCCGTTGCGAACCTATGGCACGTGCACCACAGGTGGCACTCTCTGTGGGCATGCTCACCGTCGTCACCTGGTCTTCTTGTTTTCCAGCACACACATGCGCACTGATCAGCTGATCTTCAGGCATTCCGGAGCCCCAGAAAGCTGAAGACCAGCTGGCCACTGCGCACATGCGCATCGACCAGCTGGTCTTTTCTGGGCCAGTTGGTCTTTGAGTTTCTCAAGCTCCGGCACGCGCACATGCGTTCCAGTTTGGACACTCGATGCCAAAAATGTTTTGCCATCGCTAGCCCAGTGGTGGGATTCAACATTTCTTGCTACCGGTTCTGTGGGCGTGGCTTGGTGGGCATGGCAGGGGAAGGATACTGTAAAATCTTCATTCCCACTCCACTCCAGGGGAAGGAAACTGCAAACTGCGAGTCCCTTCGGGGAGAGGGGGCGGTCTACAAATTAAATAAATAATAATAATAATAAATTCCCCATTCCCTCCTGATCAGCTGGGACTCGGGAAGCAGAGAATAGATGGGGTGGGGCCAGCCAGAGATGGTATTTACCGGTTCTCTGAACTACTCAAAATTTCCACTACTGGTTCTCCAGAACTGGTCAGAACCTGCTGAATACCACCTCCACACTGTCGTATACCATTCCAGACAAGCGTCTGTCCAGTATCTTCTTAAAAGCCTCCAGTGTTGAAGCACCCATGTAACTTCTGGTGGCAAGCTGTTCCACTGGCTAATTGTTCTCATTGTTAGGAAGTTTCTGCTTCATTCCAACTTGTTTCTCTCTCCTTGATGACTTTCCATCCATTGTTTCTTGTCTTGCCTTCTGGCACTTTGGAAAATAAGTTCTCTCTCTCTCTCTCTCTCTCTCTCTCTCTCTCTCTCTCTCTCTCTCTCTCTCTCTCTCTCTCTCTCTCTCTCTCTCCCTCCCTCCCTCCCTCCCTCCCTCCCTCCCTCCCTCCCTCCCTCCCTCTCTGTCTCTCTGGTATTTGGAAAACTTCAACAGGCAAAAAACAAACAAAATCTCCCACTCATGTTTTGGCTTCTAGCTAGGCTGACTGGGTTGCTCCAGTTGGCTTTAACAGGATTGGTGATTTCATTTTACCCCATGTGCTTTAGTTTATTTTAAATGGATGCATTTTGTTTGATCTATATTTTACTTACGAGCCTGTGCTCATCTATGTTTTATTCTCCGTGGATGAGCCCTGCCTTCAGCAGAGAGGAAGGGTGAATCAATACTGATGCAACATTCCTGGTCTTGCAGAGTTGAGAAGGATAGAATATTGGAACTAGTACGCAACAAAGGGCACCGAATCTCACAAATTGCATTCCCAATAGAAGGCTCTTTCTGTCTAAGGCCAGGGGTCTCAAACTCTAGGCCCAGATTCAACCTGTGGGGTGCTTAGATTTGGCCTGTGGGGCCAACCTGGAAACAGCGAAGGATCGGCCCGTGGTTCCTCTGCCAGCCAAGGAGGGCCACGGGTTGAGCTCTGTTTTGACTGGTAGAGGTTTGCAGGAGGTTGCGCCAGCCGAAAACGGACCTCAGGAGCCCTCTTTCAGTGGCAAAGTGCTCGGGCCATGATATGTGCCCCTGACATAAGTGACGTTGAGCTGACGACAAACCCCTTGCCCCACCCCCACTCCAATAGTGGGTTCCAGATCCTGTTGCAACCGGTATGGTGCAACAGGGCCCGGCATCCACCACATGAACGCGTGCAGTGCATGTGCATGTGTCCTTAACCTCCCGCTGCACACTGTGACGCCCCCGCGATGCTCCAGCTGCTCAGTTGAGTTTTGCCCAGGCGCCGTACACTTCGTGCATGTGCGCTGAAGTGTCAAAGAGCTCAAATACGGGTAAGGAGGGCAGGCGGGTGGGAGGACCCTCCGGAGCACTGTACCAGAATGGTACCCAGTGCTCCTGGCAGGCATCGGTATGCCCGTACTGGGGCGTACCACCTGCAACTCACCACTGCCCCACTCCCAAGGTCAAACACAACCTTAATGCAGCCCTCAATGAAATTGAGTTTGACCCCCTGCTCTAGGACAGGGATGACTCCGAGGTGGACAAGAGATCAAGTAAACATCCCATTGCAAGCTCCCTCCTGGTGGTTGAAATGCAGTATTGCCGGCTAACTCTGCCGACAGTCTGGAGTGTGATCCTGACGTGGCTCGAGATTGACTCAGCCTTCCATCTTTCCAAGGTGGGTAAAATGAGGACCCAGATTGTTGAGGGCCATAGGCTGACTCTGTAACCCCCCCCCCCTCCTCTGGGGTGGTGTATAAATGCTGTTGCTATTTTTTATTATATATTTGTGGACTGTGCTGCATGACAGATATGAAAGTGTAGCTTGCAACAATCCACATTCTGTTGTTCTGGGATCATCACAATCTCTCTCGCTATTTAAATGTGTGTGTGTGTGTGTGTGTGTGTGTGTGCTTTCCAGCTTAACTCTGGAATGCCTCAGGCAATTTCAATCAAACTTGGTACACAGATGACTTTCTCTCTGGAAAAAAATACTGTGGGGGGGTAAGATACCCCTAACATCCCCCGGGGTGTGTATTCTGTTAACATACAGACTGTTGTGGCTTAAAATGGCTTCTACTGTACTGCCTTAAAATGGCTTCTATTGTACAGTGCAGTGGAGTTGCCATAGTAACGGCTTCACAGTGCTCCACAAGGGGGCTCCCTCTGATAAGGGGTGAAAATCTAACATTAGAAATTATGTTTGATCTGGACATTTCCCCCCTTATAAATAAATAACCTGGACAACACCGAGTTATCAATTAGTTATCAATAAATGTCTGATTAAAAATCAGTTTCAAGGAAGTGAATTTGGAATAGGAATCCATACCCCAGTCATCTGGATCACTGATTCCAGTACAGGTTAATCCTTGACTTGCAACAGTTCATTTAGTGACTGTTCAAAGTTACCACGGCCCTGAAAAAAAGTGGCTTATGACCGTTTTTCGCAGTTACGACCTTGGCAGCAATCCCCGTGATCACACGATCAAAATTCAGCTGCTCGGCAACTGGTTCATATTTATGACCATTGCTGTACCTCAAGGTCACCCTTTGTGTCCTTCCGACAAGACACGTCAACGGAGAAACCAGATTCACTTAACAACCGGGTTACTACCTTATCAACGGCATTGATTCACTTAACAACGGAGGCAAGAAAGGTTGTAAACTGGGGCAAAGCCCATTGCACAAGGGAAACTTTCGGCTCAATTGTGGTTGTACGTCAAGGACTATCTGTCATTCAACAGGCCTGATGGTTGGGAGGTTTATTTCCCTTAATATTCCATCAGAATCTGTAAAGACGATAACTCAATCCCATGGCTTCTCTGAATTTATCACACCTATACTTGAGAAAAATGTCTATGAACCCAACATACATTTCTTTGGAGCATCCTTAAATACAATACAATACAATAGCAGAGTTGGAAGGGACCTTGTAGGTCACCTAGTTCAACCCCCTGCCTAGGCAGGAAACCCTAATTAATTAATTAATTAATTAATTGTTAATTAATTGTTAATTAATTTTGGGAACTAAAGTCCTTCACACTTAAAGTTGCAAAGGTTGGGGACCCCTGGTCTATACAATACAATACAATAGCAGAGTTGGAAGGGACCTTGGAGGTCATCTAGTCCAACCCCCTGCCTAGGCAGGAAACCCTATACCGTTTCAGACAAATGGCTATCCAACATCTTCTTGAAGACTTGCAGTGTTGGGGCATTCACAACTTCTGGAGGCAACTTCTGTTCCACTGATTAATTGTTCTAACTGTCAGGAAATTTCTCCTTAGTTCTAAATTGCTTCTCTCCTTGATTAGTTTCCACCCGTTGCTTCTTGTCCTGCTCCCAGAACAAGAAGCAATGGGTGGAATCCATTGCTTCTTTTAATCCTGAATTTAAAAAAAAATAAATTAAATCACCTGATGTCTGCAGCAGCCAAGAACTCTGCTGACTGAATATTATGCATTTTTAGAATTCCGCCCTTCCCAAGAGAAGGAGAAGAAGGAGAAGAAAAGGGGGCCAGCCATACGGGAAATGCATGAAAATTAGAACTGCTGCAATTCACGATAAACTGGAGGACAGCAACGAGAATGATGAAGTGATTGATTGATTCATACACACACTCTGTGCCTTTTTAAACACTTCAAAGGAGACTTAAGAATACATCTACTAGCAGTTGTAATTTATGCCGTGCAGGCAGGAGGAAGTACGCTTGACTGCTGCTATGGGAATAGCATGAATGAACCGGGAAAGGAATATTTCCTATCCAGCAGGCTGAACTACCCTCGCTGGTCTGTTTAAAGCAGTGGTGGGTTTCAAATTTTTTAGAACCTACTCTGTAGGTGTGGCCTATTTTGTGGGCATGGCTTGGCAGTCATGTGACAGGGTGGGAGTGGCCACCTTTTAAAATGTGGTGAAACTCATTTAACAATGCTCTTGCTTAGCAACCAAAATTTTGGACTCAATTGTGATGATAATTTCTTTCTTTCTTTCTTTCTTTCTTTCTTTCTTTCTTTCTTTCTTTCTTTCTTTCTTTCTTTCTTTCTTTCTTTCTTTCTTTCTTTCTTTCTTTCCTTCCTTCCTTCCTTCCTTCCTTTCCTTTCCTTTCCTTCCCATTAGGTCACTGGCAGCGGCGGGCTAGATTTACTTCCCCCTCTCACCGGTTCTCTAAATTTCACCAACCGGCTCTCGCGAGTAGGTGCGAGCCTGCAGAAACCCACCACTGGTTTGAAGGCAACCGGTTCTCATCCACAAGACTAAGAAGTGTAAGTGTTGTGACTCACCAACGGTCAGTGCTGCTGGCAGGAGAATTCGGACAGTGAGGAGGGTTGGGGAGGAACCTGGGCCAGTCCTGGAGTCTGGGGAAGGCTCTGACGAGGGCTCTGTGTCGGAGACAGAGAGGGAGCCAGAGCCCTAGGCCAGTTATCAGCTGCCTTCCAAGTCGGGAATCAGTGAGGCAGATGAACAGCTGGAGCCTGTTCCCAGTGTGAGCATGCACAGTTGCCAGATGAAGGGAACAGCTAAGGAACAAGGGTCAACTTGGGACTAAAGCCACAGGTGGACGGTGAATGGCCCCTCCCAGAGGGAATAAAAGAGGATCGAAATGGGAGTGGAGTTTGCAGGAGACAATTCGTTCATTCCTGCAGTATTGCGGCGTCTGAACGATATCGGCCTGGCCACTCTCCAAGCCTGCTAAAGGTCGGTAAATGGGAACTCTCTTGAAAGACGGTGGGAGAGGAATTCCCTGTCAATTAAATAAAAGGGGTTTATCGGGACGAGGACTCGGCTTTGTGCTCCTGTAGAAGCCGAGGTCAGAACTGTAAGAAATAATCACGGCTGCTACTACACAACTAAAGTAATTTTTCATTGAGTCAAGCCCAGCTCTGGTAAATACTACAGGTAGTCCTCGATTTACAGCAGTTCACTTAGAGACCATTCTTATGACCATTTTCCACAGTTATGACCTTTGAAGCATCCCCATGATCCTGTGATCAAAATTCAGACGCTTGGCAACTGGTTCATACTTATGACCGTTCCGAGGTCACGTGATCAACTTGAAAACGCATTTATTCCGTGCGGCCGGCCTGGTGAAGTTTTTTATCGATTTTAATCAATTTTATTTAGTAATTTTACTTGGTTTTAGAACAGGCCCCTAATTTAATTGACAATTTAATTGACATTTTAAAGTATTTTATATATTCATGTCTTTGTTGTTTTTATTATGCCTGTTCACCGCCCTGAGTCCCGCAAGGGAGAAGGGCGGTATACAAATTCAATAAACATTAACAATAACTCTTGCGACCGTCTGACAAGCAGAGTCAACTGGGAAGCCCGATTCGCTTAAAGAAGCAGGTTACTAATTTATCAACCGCAGTCACTCACTTAATAACTGAAGCAAGGAAGGTCATAAAATGGAGCAAATCTAACTTAGCGAATGTTTCCCTTAGCAATAGAAATTTTGGGCTGTAGTCATAAGTCGAGGACTACCTATAAGACACATCCACTCACCATTCAACATAGGACTCTGCTTAGCTTTTAGAGATCGGCCAACGTTGCAAGATTTTATGACTGCTAGAAGGAGCGTATCATAATTTGGAGGGATTTTTTGGGGGGAATTGGCTCCCCTTTGGATGAAGCCTGTCATTGTAAATCAGTATTGCAAAAATTCAGGCAATTCTGGCTTATTTAAACAAAATTGGCTTAGTATTCTGGGGAAATTCAGTCAGGGAGTCAGTTTAGCCTTCCATCCTTCCAAGGTCGCTAAAATGAGGACCCAGATTGTGGGCGGCAATATACGGACTCTGTAAACCGCTTAGAGAGGGCTGGAAAGCACCGTGAAGCGGTATATAAGTCTGAGTGCTGTTGCTAGCGCTAAAGCAATGTTTCTCAGGCAACATTAAGATGGTGGCTGGGGAGTGTGCTAGCTGGGGAATTCTGGGAGTTGAAGTCCACACATCTGAAAGTTCTCAAGGTTGAGAACCCAGGCCTAAAGTAAGGGTCTCCAAACTTGTGGACTTCAACTCCCAGAATTCCCATGGCTGGCCTGAGGAATTCTGGGAGTTGAAGTCCACGAGCCTTAACATTTCCAATTCTGGAAACTCATGACCTAAAGCAACAGTTGCATTGAACAGGCTGTCATCAGATTTCAATTGCCTCATGAAAATAGCTTAGTCGTTTTAGTACCTACCACCCGACCTTCGTACAATTACGGACCTGCGCCTCTTCCGCCGGGCTTTAAAAACATACCTATTTCACGAGGCCAGCCTGGCATAGTTTTAAATTTTTAATCTTATTTTAGAAATGGGTTTTAACTGATAATTTTAGCATGGGTTCAACTTAATTTAATTCATTTTTAATATTCTGTATTCATTGTTTTTACATTTTATTCCTTTCCTGTGCACCGCCCTGAGACCCATTGGGAGATAGGTGCAATATATAAATTTGATTTTAAAAAAATAATAATAATAATAGTATACTGCTCTCCAGTGGTGGGTTTCTGCAGGCTCGCACCTACTCGCGAGAGCCGGTTGGTGAAATTTAGAGAACCGGTGAGAGGGGGTTCCACCGGTGTACCTGGAAGTAAATCTGGCCCGCCGCTGCCAGTGACCCAACGGGAAGGAAAGGAAAGGAAAGGAAAGGAAAGAAGGAAGGAAGGAAGGAAGGAAGGAAGGAAGGAAGGAAAGAAAGAAAGAAAGAAAGAAAGAAAGAAAGAAAGAAAGAAAGAAAGAAAGAAAGAAAGAAAGAAAGAAAGAAAGAAAGAAAGAATTTATCATCACAATTGAGTCCAAAATTTTGGTTGCTAAGCAAGAGCGTTGTTAAATGAGTTTCACCACATTTTAAAAGGTGGCCACTCCCACCCTGTCACATGACTGCCAAGCCACGCCCACAAAATAGGCCACACCTACAGAGTAGGTTCTAAAAAATTTGAAACCCACCACTGCTGCTCTCTGATTGGATGCAGGTTTTCCGTTTTACTTCCAGTCCAGTTCGCTCATGCTAACGGCTAGATATCAAATTCCTTGATGATGCGTAATTGCTACTGCCATGCTTAACAGACTGTGTAATGCAACTATCTACATACAGATGATAGATGTTCATGGAAAATCTTGCTTCCCTCCTAAATTTAAATGTATATCACTCCCTTCGTACCATCACGGACCTTCGCCTTTTTCGCCGTTCCCTGAAAACACACTTCTTTCACCTCGCTGGCCTAGCTTAGAGCTTAGATTTTAGATTTTAGCTTAGACTTTAGCTTAGACTTTAGACTAGAAATAATTTAACTGTATTTGGTAGGGGATTTTAAAAGTTTGTAGTTATATTTTAGCACAGGCTAGTTAATTTAATTTCATTTTAACACTGTATTGTATTTATTGTATTGTTTTATATTTGCCTGTGAGCCGCCCTGAGTCCCTTCGGGGAGATAGGGCGGGATATACATCCAAATAAACTGAAACTGAAACCTTCTCTCTCTCTTAGGGACAGGAATATTCTTAACACAGATTCCCTGGAAAGGCACTGCTTCCCCAAGCTAACGTAACAGTGGTGGGTTCCGGGCGGTACGCCCCGATACGGGGGGTACCGGTGGCAGCTGGGAGCAGCTGCCACCATACCGGAATGGTGTTTCCGTTGGGCCCACCTGCCTGCCCTCATTTCTTACCTCTTTTTAAACTAGCGGGCCATTTGTGCACATGTGTGCAGTGTACAGCGCCTGCGCGACACTCCGCCGAGCAGCTGGAGTGTCACAGGGCGGTGGGTGCGCATGCGTGCCCATGGTGGACGCCCGGCCCTGTTGCAGTGTACTGGTTGCAAGGGGATCTGGAACCCACCACTGTAGTGTAACATTTATTGAATAAAACCAGGGGTGGGCTTCAAAAAGTCAGCGACGGGTTCTCTGCCTGGTTGCTGGGTGGGTGTGGCCATGGTGGGCGTGGCCTTGTCAGCCTCTTGAACCACAGCAGGTGGAAGGGTTTCACCTTCCCTGGACTCCGGAGGCTTTCCTAGAGCCTCTGGGAAGGGCAAATCTGCCTCCCCAGGCTCCGGAGGCCAGAAACGGGCCCATTTCCGGCCTTCCAGAACTTCTGGAAGGCATGTTTCCCGCTTCCCTGAGTCTTCGCACAGGCCATGCACTTATTTCACATACAAAACAGGCCATATGGATACTCCAGGGGCGGGAGGTGTCGGGTGGGAGGGGTGGGATGGGCGGGGCCAGCCAGAGGTAGCATGTGAAGGTTCTCGGAATCGGCCATAACGTTAGCTATGGATTCTCCCAAACCCAGGCGAACCCATAACAGCTCACCCCTGAATTAAACCCACAATGATTTTTTTTTAATTAAGAAAACCAGAATTTGTGTATTAAGTGGAAGTGGATAAGTGGAAGGAAGAGTTTTTTTAAAAAAAATTGCTGGTAGATGATATCCGAAAGAGGCTATTAATATTTTACAAGGATCCTTCCTCTTCCCTTTTTTTTTTTTTTTTTTTTTTGCAGATGCAGTTTTAAAGGCGCATATTCTGAAAACAATATTTCTCAGTTATTATACCCTTAATGAAATTCACACAGGAAAGTCTTTACTGAGAATAGCACCAGAGCCACAAATCTTGAATCAACTAGTCACCAAGCCACCCAAATTGCAGCACTAAAGGAGAATTTATCTGTAAGAGGCTTCCCAAATCTAAAGTGAAATAGACTTCAACAGGGAATTAAACTTGGTTTTTGGTTGGGTAAGCTCATAAAAGTGAACTATTAATATCCATTATCATTTTACAGTAACTCACCGTTAACTACTCTGAGGAATCCATGTAGACTTTAAAAAAAAAAAAGAGTTGGTCCAACATAAACAAAAATGTCTAATTTAATTTACTGGACAGAAGTAGTATACTAAGATTCCTTCCTTCCTTCTTCCCTCCATCCTTCCCATCTTCGTTCCTTCCTTCTTTCCTCCCTTCCATCTTCCTTCCCTCCCTTGAAAATTCAGGAGAAGGAAGGAAGGAAGGAAGGAAGGAAGGAAGGAAGGAAGGAAAGGAAGAGAATCTCAGCATACTAATTTAATGATTCTGATCAGATTGGTGTCTGAACGGAAGACCACTGGATCTAAACTTCCTAGAGGAAGTTCCTAAAAACTGTAATAATGATGAGGATAATTATGGTAATAACAGCAGTCATCTAATTAAATTCATTTTGGCTGATTAATCATGTGTTTTAGTTAATTAATCAATCAGTTGATTAAATCTGTCCAGATTTGCATAGAAGTTCTAAATAAAAAGGGACATAAAATGGCTTTCAGATTATACTCGCGGCTAAATGACAGGCACAATTTTTATCAGTCCCTTCTCTCTCTCTCTCTCTCTCTCTCTCTCTCTCTCTCTCTCTCTCTCTCTCTCTTTCTCTCTCTCTCTCTGACAGAATTGACGTCATGGTTTTAAAGGCAGGTGACAGGTTAGATCAGGGGTGTCAAACTCAAGGCTCGAGGGCCGGATCCGGCCTAGGGGGTGCTTAGATCTGGCCCGCGTGACCGCCCTGGAAACACTGAAGGACCGTCCTGCAGTGCTTCTGTCAGCAAAAACGGAGCGTGGGAGCCCATTTTCGCTGGCAACGGCTCAGGCCACCACAGGTGCCCTCAACACGAGTAATGTCGAGCTGGCCATGACCATCCAGGCCACGCCCATCCACCCCTGAGTTCAAACACAACCCTGATGTGGCCCCCAATGAAATCAGGTTTGACACTCCTGGGATAGACAGCTGCCACTCTGAATCATCTTGAGAAGCAGATGAGTCCAGTTTGGAGACTGAGGTAGAACCAGAGTTTTGCCAGAGAGGACAACCGGAAATAAACTATTGGCTGGGTATATTCTAATCTACAATGAATCTCGATGAGAATTGTTGGGTAGGCAAAATTCATCCAGTCAAGATGACCAGCATTTGATCATGGATTTGACTTATTGGTCAACTGTATAAATTACCAAACTCTACTAAAGGAGCATTTTCTATTATTTTAGTGTTATCCAATCTGACTAATACAGATCCAGATTAACAGAGTTGGAAGGGACCTTGTAGATCATCTAGTCCAACCCCCCAGACAAGAGATCCTACACCATTTCTGACAGGTGGCAGTCCAGTCTCTTCTTGAAAGCCTCCAGTGATGACGCTCCCACAACTTCTGAAGGCAACTTCTGTTCCATCGGTTGATCATTCTCACTGTCAGTAAATTTCTCTTTTATTTGCAGATTGGATCTCTCCTTGGTCAGTTTCCATCCATTATTCCTTGTCTGGCCTTCAGGGCTTTGGAGAATAGCTTGACCCCTTCCTCTCTGTGGCAGCCCCTCAAATATTGGAAGACTGCTATCAGGTCTCCCCTAGTCCTTCTCTTCACTAGACTAGCCAGGCCCAGTTCCTGCAACCATTCTTCATATGCTTTAGCCTCCAGTTCCCTAATAATCCTGGTTGCTCTTCTCTGCACTTTTTCTAGCGTCTCAACATTTTTTTCTCTACATGGGGCTCCCCTTGAGGTGCACCCGAAAGCTTCAGCTTGCCAGAATGCAGCCGCGTGGGCAGTTATGGGAACCTCCAGGTTTTCCCATGTAACACCGCTCCTGCGCGAGCTGCATTGGCTGCCTGTCGTCTTTCGGGTGCGCTTCAAGGTGTTGGTTATCATCTTTAAAGCGCTCCATGGCACGGGACCTAGCTATCTGCGGAATCGCATCCTGCCCCATACATCCCTGCGGCCGATTCACTCCCATAGAGAGGGACTTCTCCGGGTGCCGTCCACTAGGCTGTGCCAGCGGGCGACGCCCAGGGGAAGAGCCTTCTCTGTGGTGGGCCCGACCCTCTGGAACGACCTTCCCCCCGATATTAGAACAACTACGGACCGCCGCTCCTTCCGTCAAAAATTAAAAACACACTTTTTCTGCTTGGCCGGCCTAGGATAATCAACTGTTTTTAGGGTTTTTTAATGATTAATTTTTAGCTTTATATGGGATTTTAGCGCAGGGTTAGTTTAATTTTATTTTATATTGTACTATGTTTGTATTTTTATATGTATTTTAAATTCCCTGTGCCCCGCCTCGAGTCCCTTCGGGGAGAGAGAGCGGGTTATAAATTAAAATTTATTATTTATTTATTTATTATTATTATTTTTATAGTGTGGCGACCAAAATTGGATGCAGGACTCTAGGTGTGGTCTTACTAAGGCTTTGTAGAGTGGTATTAGTACCTCCCTTGATCCCTTGATCCCAGATATGTTGAATTCAATGCCTAGAATGACCAGGAAAAGCAGTGGGAGATTCTGGTACTTGAAGTCCATGTCTAGAACAATGTTTCTCAACCTTGTCAACTTGAAGATGTCTGGACTTCAACTCCCAGAATTCCCCAGCCAGCAAATGCTGGCTGGGGAATTCTGGGAGTTGAAGTCCAGACATCTTCAAGTTGACAAGGTTGAGAAACACTGGTCTAGAAGATACCCAACAGAAGATACCCAACAGAAGATGGACTATTCAGCTCTACTGGTTGAACTAAATCTCCAGGAGAAAGTGAGAGGCAGGGAGATGTCCGTTTCCTGCCTTGCTATTTCTATCTTTTTTCTTCCTTCCTTCCTAAACTAAAAAGCCAAAAGTATTGGATCTGTAACTCTTGGAAGAACCATACCTGGTTATTTAATCATTTTGACATCATTACTGTCATTTTTTTCCCAGCTCTACAATTTCCTGTTTGAGGGGCAACACTCAGAACGAAATTCATTTTCCAAGGGTCACTGCCACATGTATTCATAATGCTCTACTTCCGATGACTTTATGAAGCATCTCTATATCTTTTTCCTGGCAACGGTACGGAAGAAATGTGTCATTGTCTTATTTCAATAAAGTCTCAACCTAGCCTATAATTCCAAGCCACTTTGTGGTCTCTCTTCTAAAGCATTACACTGCTTTAGCTTGATTGGCCTTTTCAAGATCAACCTTGGCCTCCCTCAACTCAAACAGAATTAAAGAGAAGGTTGTTCTCTTTACCATCTTACTATGCCTTGGTAAGGCCACACTTGGAATACTGCATACAGTTTTGGTCGCCACGATGTAGAAAAGACGTGGAGACTCTGGAAAGAGTGCAGAGAAGAGCAACCAGGATGATTAGGGGACTGGAGGCTAAAACATATGAAGAACGGTTGCAGGAGCTGGGTATGTCTAGTTTGATGAAGAGAAGGACCAGGGGAGACATGATAGCAGTGTTCCGATATCTCAGAGGGTGCCACAAAGAAGAGGGAGTCAAACTATTCTCCAAGGCACCTGGGGGCAGGACAAGAAGCAATGGGTGGAAACTAATCAAGGAGAGAAGCAACTTAGAACTAAGGAGAAATTTCCTGACAGTTAGAACAATTAACCTCTGGAACAGCTTGCCTCCAGAAGTCGTGAATGCCCCAACCCTGGAAGTCTTTAAGAAGATGTTAGATAGCCATTTGTCTGAAATGGTATAAGGTTCCTGCCCACGCAGGGGGTTGGACTAGAAGACCTACAAGGTCCCTTCCAACTCTGCTATTGTATTGTGTTGTTGTGACCCCCCCAGCGGCCAGCAGAGCTGGCAGCAGACTTGGACAGTGAGGAGGTTGGGGAGGAGGAAGGGGCCAACCCCGGAGGCTGGCAAAGGCTCGGACGAGGGCTCTGCGTCGGAGGCCATCTGACAGTTCTCAGCTGCATTCAGAGCTGGATAGCAGTGAGGCAGAGGAACAGCCGGAGCCTGTTCCCAGTGTGCGCATGCGCAGAGCTGCCAGAAATCAGGGTCATCTTGGGAGTAAAGCCACAGGTGGAAGGTGATTGGACCCCCCATAGGAAATAAAAGAGGAGCGAAAAGGGAGGGGGCTTTTGCAGGAAACAATTCGTTTGTTCGATCGTTTCAGGAGTGTGAAGATCTGTCCGTGAATCTCAGAGACTCTGTGCCCACACTTTCCTTGCACAGCGCCTCCTTTGGAAAATATTTGCATGGCAGCTTTCCACGATAGATAAGGTCCGTAGTGATAAATATTCCTTTGAAACACTCTTTGCCAGGCCTTGCTGGATGTGAATGAGAGGAATTCACATGCATTTAATAAAAGGACTCTACCTTTTGGGGAAGTCTCGGTCAGAACTAAGGTATACTTTCCCTCCAGTTGAACTTTGATGTCCTGGCGACCTTGCAGTCACCTCACTATTGTTTTCTTTGCAACAATATGGTTGCGATTTCACCTTCCCTTCTCCTGGGGAAGCATTATGATACCGGCAGTGTTATCTTCAACTCCTTTTCTAATGGCATGGCATGGCATCTGATGACTTTTACAACAGCTGTACTTTAATCCAATACAGTGGTGGGTTTCAAAATTTTTTAGAACCTACTCTCTAGGTGTGGCCTATTTTGTGGGCGTGGCTTGGCAGTCATGTGACAGGGTGGGAGTGGCCACCTTTTAAAATGTGGTGAAACTCATTTAACAACGCTCTTGCTTAGCAACCAAAATTTTGGACTCAATTGTGATGATAAACCCTTTCCTTCCTTCCTTCCTTCCTTCCTTCCTTCCTTCCTTCCTTCCTTTTCTTTCCTTCCCGTTGGGTCACTGGCAGCGGCGGGCCAGACTTACTTCTGGGTCCACCGGTGGAACCCCCTCTCACCGGTTCTCTAAATTTCACCATCCGGCTCTTGCGAGTAGGTGCGAGCCTGCAGAAACCCACCACTGATCCAATAGTTTCATAACATTTAGCCTGGAGGACCTTTTCCGGATCAGTAACTACTAGCTTTAGTAGGGGTCTCCCTAGGCAGAGTGTCTAAGAAGCCCTATCATTTTTAAGTATCTGTTGCATGGGTTAATGGAACTTTAAATTTGCAAGATTTTTAACAAAGGATAGGGAGGGAGGGAGGGAGGGAGGGAGGGCGGGCTTAGAATAACTTTATTGTCACTTTGAATGTACACTAATCGGCATACATTAAAATGAAATTTTGCTGAATACAGATCTCAAAGGGTCTCCACCTCCAATATACACTACAAAAATGGAAGGAAGGAAGAAAGGAAGGATGGAAGGAAGGAAGGATGGAAGGAAGGAGGGAAGGAAGGAGGGAAGGATGGATGGAAGGAAGGAAGGAAGGATGGAAGGAAGGAGGGAAGGAAGGATGGAAGGAAGGAGGGAAGGAAGGATGGATGGAAGGAAGGAAGGAAGGATGGATGGGAGGAGGGAAGGAAGGAAGGAAGGATGGAAGGAAGGAGGGAAGGAAGGAGGGAAGGAAGGAAGGAAGGATGGAAGGAAGGAGGGAAGGAAGGAAGAAAGGAAGGAGGAAAGGAAGGAAGGAAGGAAGGATGGAAGGAAGGGAGAAAAAGTCAGGGCATTAACCAAATGGGTGTAGCCACCATCTTTACTTTTCAAATCCCCCATGGATGCACCATGGTGTATCATTGTTTCCCACCAACCTCTGATTTTATTCTTACTGTTATTGTTTTTGTTATACAGAGATGCATAACCTCCCCAAAAGCCTAAATATCAGAGCCATTCTTTTTAAAAAAGAAAGCTATTATAAAATAATAATTCTCAGAAGTTCCATTTTTGCCTTGTTCGAATCCCTCACCTTTTGCGAATTCAGCCAGTGGAGGAATTCAAATAATTTAACAACCTTGTTCTCTGTATTAATGATTTTTCCCAACAACCAGTTCGCCAACCGGCTCAGAAAGTTTAACAACCGGTTCTCCCAAAGTGATGCGAACCGGCTGAATCCCACCACTGAATTCAGCCTCAACATGCTGTCAATAACTGAGGCCCATCCTCAGCCAGGAAAAAGTTTATGCCCCTTTTTTTCTTTCTTTTAACCTCAAACAGAATCCATTTCCGATGGGGTCCTGGTAGGGCTTTATGCTTTTATGCATATGTAAGAGTCTAATTATTTTTTGAGGGAGTTTGGAAGTTTTGAGAGCCGGAAAAGCAAGATGCATCATTAACTTCTTATTAATTTTAACACACACACACACACACACCTACCTCACAAAACAATTTTCTTACAAGGGTGCTGCTGTAACTTTAAATTACAGAAGCGGCTTTGTGGTTAATGTGAGATTTATCACAGCAGGGCTTCTGTTAAATTAAGTTGCGCCTTCACAACACAGTGGGAAAACAGGTGTATATTGGTTTAGAATTATGGAAATGTTGACTAATTCCAAGGCTTATAATCAAACAGCAAGGCATCCAAACAATATTTCCTTCTAGCATTAATCATTCATGCCCAGGAACCTTGCATCTACAGGCCATTCAAAAGGCTTCCATTCAAAAGGTGCAGAGGAGGGTGGCAAGACATTTTTTTTTTTTTTGCATAGGGCTAAAAGTTGCCGATGGGTTTTTTTTCTTTCTCTTTCTGTTGGAAGTGGGAGCAGAAAAGAAAGAAAGAAAGAAAAGGCAGAGCCCTGTGGAAAGCTTCTGAAATTGAGCGCAGAGGGAATATTAGCGATCAAGGCTATCCCAATCCTTTCCAGGCACAAATTAGCGATCAAGGCTATCCCAATCCTTTCCAGATTGTGACTTTACAAACGAGCTGTTGTAGGCCCTTGGCTGGAGGATGAGATGGCGGAAAAGATGCAGCCATTTTCTTTCCCATCCCTCCCCCAAGCACAGAGACACAGTTGCAACTCCTTGCAACTAACCAGGAAAGGGACCTTGGTGTCCTGGTGGCAGCTCAATGAAGGTGTCAACCCAGTGTGCCGCAGCAGTGAAAAAAGCAAACTCATTGCTAGGGATCCTTAGGAAGGGCATAGAAAATAAGTCAGCAAGTGTCATTTTGCCTCTTTATAAATCTATGGTGAGGCCCAGGGGTGGGTTTCAAATTTTTTAGAACCTACTCTGTAGGTGTGGCCTATTTTGTGGGCGTGGCTTGGCAGTCATGTGACAGG
This sequence comes from Rhabdophis nuchalis, assembly GCA_039707465.1. Taxonomy (NCBI): domain Eukaryota; kingdom Metazoa; phylum Chordata; class Lepidosauria; order Squamata; family Natricidae; genus Rhabdophis; species Rhabdophis nuchalis. The sequence goes on from CM077648.1 coordinate 115,670,423, forward strand.
TGGGAGTGGCCACCTTTTAAAATGTGGTGAAACTCATTTAACAACGCTCTTGCTTAGCAACCAAAATTTTAGACTCAATTGTGATGATAAATTCTTTCTTTCTTTCTTTCTTTCTTTCTTTCTTTCTTTCTTTCTTTCTTTCTTTCTTTCTTTCTTTCTTTCTTTCTTTCTTTCTTTCTTTCTTTCTTCTTTCCTTCCTTCCTTCCTTTTTTCCTTCCTTTCCTTTCCTTCCCGTTGGGTCACTGGCAGCGGTGGGCCAGATTTACTTCCAGGTACGCCGGTGGAACCCCCTCTCACCGGTTCTCTAAATTTCACCAACCGGTTCTCGCGAGTAGGTGCGAACCTGCAGAAACCCACCCCTGGTGAGGCCCCATCTGGAGTATTGTGTACAGTTCTGGTCACCAGACCTTCAGAAGGAGATTATGGAAATGGAAAAGGTGCAGAGGAGGGCAACCAGAAGGATTAGGGGGCTGGAACACCTTCCTTACCATCTGGGCTGGGGGAGCATCCTGTCATAGTGCATTACTGTCTCATTTGGAAGCATTACGACTTCAGACAGGAAGGCGATGCAGAGAGTGGTGAGGACAGCAAAAAACATTATTGGCAGTTCACTCCCTTCTCTCCAGGAGGATAGTAATGCTGGTTGCAGCTATCACTCTCTCTCCCTCTCCCCCTCTCTATCTTCCCCCTCTCTCTGCGCAGCAACTGATCCTACTAAAAGCAAGAAAGGAAATGTGTTCCTTTGTGTTTATTTAGATTCATAACAAGCCTTACCACCCCCACCCTAACTTCTGTTAACTTGAAGGGGGGGTATAGGAAGATTTCTCATGTGCTGCTATTCGCAGTTCAAAATATAGCTCAGCGCCTGAAAATGTGTGAAATTGCAAGCTGTGTCACGTTGTTTTTTTTTCCACAATACATTTAGACCTATGTGTGCTAAATTCAGGAAAGCTTTAATCTTCCCTTTAGGGACCCTCTCTATTCCGAAGCAGCCTTCCATCATCAACCTGATGCCCAGTAGGATATTATGCCACTCGCCAAGTGTTTCCAGATATCATGAAGAAGGATCATTTGGGCTGGGGATGATGAGAGGCGCAGTTCAATAGGCTCTGGACAGTACTTGTTGTGGCCCACCAGTGGCCAGCGGGGCTGGCAGCAGATTCGGGCAGTGAGGAGGTTGGGGAGGAACCTGGGCCAGTCCTGGAGTCTGGGGAAGGCTCTGATGAGTGCTCTGTGTCGGAGGCAGAGAGGGGGCCAGAGCCCTAGGCCAGTTATCAGCTGCCTTCAGAGTCAAACCTCAGTGAGGCAGACAAACAGCTGGAGCCTGTTCCCACTGTGCCCATGGGCAGAGTTGCCAGACGAAGGGAACAGCTAAAGAACAGGGGTCAACTTGGGAGTAAGGCCACAGGTGAACAATGAATGGCCTCTCCCAGAGGAAATAAAGGAGGAGCGAAAGGGGAGTGGAGTTTGCAGGAGACAATTCGTTCGCTTCATTGGTTGTGATTCTCCAACTTCTTGTCAAGTTTTAAAGATAATCGGCTTGGCAGCTCTCCAAGCTAGATAAGGTCTGTGACTGTAAATCCTCCCTCGAAAGACTCAGTCAGTTAATAAAAGGGGTTTTTGTCGGGATCAGGAGTTTGCTTGATGCTCTTAGGAAGCCTTAGTCAGAACAGCACTGAACTGTGAAATAAGACAGTTCTAGCAACCCAAAGAAGAGAAGGAGCAGAACATGGAGCTATTGGCAACACGCCAAAACAAAATATAGGTAGTCCTCAACTTAAGATTGCAATTGAGGCCAAAATTTATGTTGCTAAATGAGAAATTTGTTAAGGGAGTTTTGTCTCATTTTACAGCTTTCCTCAGCACGTTTGTTAAGTGAATCACTGAAGTTCTTAAATTAGAAACGTGACTGGATCTGGTTTTTCCCATGGACCATGCATGTTGGAAGGTCGCAAAAGGAGATCACGTGACTCTGAGACACGGCAACCGTCATAAATGTAAGTCAGTTGTCAAGCATCCGAATGTGAATCACGTGACCATAGAGATGCCACAACAGTCATAAATGTGAAAAACGGTCACCAGTCACTTTTTTCAGTGCCATTGTCACTTCAAACGGTCACTAAGTGAATTATTGGAAGCCGAGGACTACCATATTTTCTGGAGTATAAGACGCACCTTTTTCCCTCAAAAAAGAGGCTGAAAATCTGGGTGCGTCTTATGCACTGAATACAGCATTTTTGGCCTCCCGAAACTCCGCCCCCTTCACCAAAATGGCCGTGCAGAGCCTTTCGGAGGCTTCCAGAGTGTTCCTGGGGGTTGGGGAGGACAGAAATGAGTGAAAAACAGGGTGTTTTTTGCTCAATTTTGTCCCCCAGCCCCCAGGAGCACCCTATAAGCTTCCAAATGCCCTTTTTTTGACAAACAACCGGGGCCGTTTCTGCCCCCCCCTCAGGAACACTCTACAAGCCTCCTAAAGGCTAGTCATCCCCTTTTCTTGGGGGGGCGGGGGAAAGCCCATTTTTGTGAAAAATGGGCCGTTTTGGGGAGGTTTGTAGAGTGCAAAAACTTTTTTTAATAATTTGCCTCTTCAAAACCTTGGTGCATCTTATACTCCGAAAAATATGGTACTTGTATTGTTATAACTGGTTGCTTAGCAGCCGTTCAAAGTTCGGGCAAACTAAGGGAGAGGAACCTTATGATCTGGATTCAACGTTCCGCAGGTGGGCCCTCCTGAGGTCACGCGGCTGCACCCTTGGGTGCTTAGCATTCATGTCACATTTATGACTGTTTGCGGCATCCCACAGTCTGTGATTTATGATGGTTTTGTGGAAAACTAGCATTTATCTCTGGTTTCTAGCAAAACTGGCCCTATAGTGACAACCATTTAACAACTGCTTAAGGACCTATTTAATTAACCACTTAATGACCACAACCTTTGCTTAAGGATCCTGGCAGTCGCGTTATGACCGTGGTGCTCGCTTAATGACCACAGCAAAGAAAAGGTCATCAAATCAAACTGGTTTACAGGACCGACCTGCCCATTACGACAGTAATTCAAGGACTCCACGTATAGAGACAATTAAGAAGAATTAAGTCCTTTAAGCAATTTAGCTGCAAGAAGTTTCTAAAGCCCAGGATTAATATAAAGAGAGATGGCACCATTTTGATTTAACCTCTCTCTTCTGAATCGAATCCCAAAGGCAAAAACCTACATTTTTCACTCCAGGAGACCCAAAAGCCAGGAGAATTGTTCTCGTCTCCCTGGAATTCTTGATTGGTTCCTTGGAGAGGCAAGGAATAATCACTAGAAATTGTGTCAAACTCAAGGCTTAAATCTGGAAATATCAAAGCACAGGCCCGCAGTGCCTCTGCCAGCCAAAATGAGCCACATGGAGGCCTCACGGGTGTGTATGTGTGGCCTGTTTTTGATGGGCAGAGTGCTTCCGGAGGCTGAGGAGGCCGAAAACGGGCCACGGCTAGGCCTCGTGGGGCCTCCGCAATGCCCCGATTTTGGCCACAAAGTGCTTCTGAAGTCTGGGGAGTACTATGGAAAGAAGAGAAGGGGGAAAGCGCACCTTGAGCCTGTGTCAAATGCCCACCATGACCATGCTGACCACCTCCCCCATGACCACGCCCACTCCTGGCTACCCCCTACCCCCGAGGTCAAACATAACCCTGATGCGGCCCTCAATGAAATCAAGTTTGACACCCCTGACCTAGCACAATTACTGCGTTTGTCTCACACGCTAAGGCAAAAATTACCACTACGCAATATATTTATATTTATATATTTATTCAATTTATACCCCGCCCTTCTCCAAACAGACTCAGGGCGGCACGCTACCCAATCCATCCAACCCTGAAGCCGCCAGTCAAGAAAAGATGCTTCTCTTGACTCCTCTTAGGACTCAAACCACCAAGAAGGAATGGATTAGTGTTCCATCACAATACAATCAGCCCCACCTCCCCTCAATCCTGGTTGATTCTCTGGAAGGGACCTTGTAGGTCTCCAACAGTCGTTCAACTACAGTTCCCAGCCTCCCTCGCCTCATGGTCCTATGCAGGCCAGTCTAGTACAGATAACAATTTAGGAAACTGTGGAGGACTATCAGTCTCAATTTGTTAGGAATTTGGGAAGGCACTTAAAAAACAACAACAACAACAACAACAGACTTATAATGAACTGTTGCTCTAGCTTACATCTGGAAATGCAACCTTCAAGATCACCGTTGGGCACCAGATAGTTACAAGATCATTGACCTCTGCTCAAAGACAAAAGCCATCTCGGGCACTTAAGAGCTCACAAGCAGCATCTTCCTGCAAAAAAACAACTATTCCTTTCCTCTCCCCTCTCTCGGCCCCACCCCAGCCTGCTCCCCTCCTTCCCTCCATCCCCATGAAATGAAATAAGCGAATATACTCACCCCAGGTAAAGTTTTAATATTGTGCAGTGCATTCTGAGCTTCTAGTGCCGCTTTTCGGGTATAAAATGTTATGAAACAACAACCTAGGGGGAGAAATAAAAAAAAAAAAGGAAGATTTCAGAAATTGCTGGGTTTTTCCCAGATGCAAAAAAGAATGAAGAAGATCAGGAAGGAGGAGGAGAAGGAGAGATTATGAGGAAGATGAGCAAAGAAAAGAGGAAGTGAAGGAGAAAGAGGAAAAGGAGGAGAAGGGAAGAGGAGGAGACTACGATGAACATAAGGAGGAGAGATTACGAGGAAGAGGAGCTGAAGAAAAGAGGAAGAGAAGGAGAAAGAGGAAAAGGAGCAGAAGAGGAAGAGGAGGAGACTACGATGAACATAAGGAGGAGAGATTACGAGGAAGAGGAGCTGAAGAAAAGAGGAAGTGAAGGAGAAAGAGGAAAAGGAGGAGAAGGGGAAGAGGAGGAGACTACGATGAACATAAGGAGGAGAGATTACGAGGAAGAGGAGCTGAAGAAAAGAGGAAGAGAAGGAGAAAGAGGAAAAGGAGCAGAAGAGGAAGAGGACGAGACTACGATGAACATAAGGAGGAGAGATTATGAGGAAGAAAAACTGAAGGAAAGAGGAGAGGAGGAGAAGGAGGAAAAGAGGAAGAGGAGGAGACTACAGTGAAGAGGAGGAGGAGAAGGAAGAGGAGGAGGAGAAAGAAGAAGAAAAAGGAGGAGAAGGAGGAGGAGGTGGTGGTGGAGGAGACAATATGATTTAGGAGCATCATTACAGGAGGATAGGAATGGTGGAATTCTAATAAGCCTCCATTAAAGGTGGAGAAGTAATTTTATAGTTTTATAGTGGAAATCGAAAAGGGGGGGGGGTGGCAGAAGAGGAAGATGAACTTCAATCATGGGCCTCGTATCTGAGGAGGACCCCCTACTGTTTCAACGAAGTGCTACAACTCCGAAATTAAGTTAACCAGAAACCCGACGGTCACTGTGGCGTAAGTGATGAGGACACCTTTTTGTTCATCTCCCAAGAGGGGCTATTCTCTGACACTGCTACCAGAGAATGAATGGAGCAGAAACTGGGGAAAGCAAACCACTCCCCCCCACAAAAGAAAAAATACAACATAGGACCAAGCATTGAGAGCACAACAAGTGATGCCAGACTAATTCCCCATTTGACGCCTCCCTCTGGCTTGGCCAGTCTCTCTGTGACATCAATTAGATTTGCACCCTCACAATTAATATTTAAAAAGTGGTTGAAAAGCTTGGTTACTCAACCAACTGCTGGGGAATTAGAGATGCCATAATTAGATATGTAGGAGATGCACGGTGCTATTCCTGTATGCCTTGTGTGATTTGGTGAAATTAAGTGGAATGCTTACAACTTTATAGATCATTACCGTTACCTATTTTGTCAGTGTGTTATGCGTTTTGACGGTGCCTGGAAGCCATTTAGATTTGTCTAAACTGATGTGGCATAAAAATACATGTTAACAAATAAACTTCTTTCCATTTATTCAGCCTTTTCCCTGTCAACTGGCAAGTTAAGTGCATCGTCTTGCTAATAATGGTGGTTGCAGGCAGAGAAATCTGCAAAACCCGACCATTTTGTCCAAATGCTGAAATGAGCCCGGTCCCGTCACAACACAGATTCTGCTGCTTGTGTACACTCATAAGTGTGACTTCAGGGTTGTGATCATCATGGGTTGTGACGGGGCTAGGCTCTGTGTAGCGTTTTCCCATCCCGTCTCTTGCTTAGACTTCGGGTTGCACAAACCTATTTGTCTCCCGAATCTTCATCCATCTCTGAAGCAACCGATACAGAGATTCTTCATTTAACCACGTCAGGTTCTGAGATTTAAGGGGGGGGGGGAATAATCTGGACCATTGTAATGTTGCTGATTAATCATTTAGCAGCTGTGATTTGGAGTCTTTCCCAGGGGTCGGCTGCTCCAGGTTCGGGTGATCCTCTAGCAAAGATTCTGCGCGGTTCGGCAAACCTCCAAATCCTACTTCTGGCTGGCCCTGCCCATCCTGCCCTGTCCCTCCCACCCTGTCCCTTCACTCCCAGGAGCCCCCATGTGGCCCGTTTTGTATGCCAGGTAAGTGCAGGGCCCACTCGTGAAGGACGAAAAACAGGCCTCCTGGAACAGTGGTGGGTTCCAGATCCCGTTGCAATCAGTACACCGCAACGTGGCTCGGCATCTACCACGTGCATGCACGGGGCGTGCACATGCCCACCCACCGCCTGTGACACTCCAACGGCTTGGTGAAGCGTCACGTAAGCGCCGTACTGTCCATGAGCATGTGCAAATGCCCTGGTCGGCTCAACTAGAGGAAAAGAGAGCAGGTGGGCGGGTGGGCCCTCTGGAGCCCCGTACGGCATCTGGTGCTGCAAGCAGACAGCGGCATGCCTGTACCAAAACGTACCGGTCGTAACTCACCACTGTCTCGGAGGCTCTGGAAGGCTGGACATGGGCCCATTTCTGGCCTCCAGGGAGCCTCCGGAGTCTGGGGGGAGGCCATTTTCGCTCTCTCAGAGCCTCGAGAAAAGCCTCTGGAGACTGGGAAGGGAGAAAACGTCACCCATGGTGCAGGAGGCTGCCCAGGCCATGCCCACCATTGCCATGCCCACCCAGCAACTGGGCCGAGAACTTATTGCTAAAATTTTTGAAGCCCCTCCCTGGTCCTTCCCCATGTGCGCCAACTGGAAAGAAGAAAGGAAGTGGATTATTCCAGGATCCGGACCTTGGGAAGAGAAGAGCACTTGGCTTTAAAAAAAAATGGAAGACATGAGAACGGGACCACAAGAGCACCTTTTCCCAAGTTTTCAAATGTTACTGACCACGGTCAAAAGAAAATCATCTTCCATTTTTAAACCTGCTAAAAATCAAATGCTGGGCGGGAAATGCTCTTCCACAATTCAAGCGGTCTGTTTTCTCGCAGTCGTATCATTACCAATCTAGCTAACACCATCAGGGTTAGTAAGGAATGGAGTTTGCTCTCAATGTATATGTCTGGTTTTGGTGGGAGCGGTTTTGGGTGTTCTTTGATTGGGCTGCTTGCTGTCAGCTTGTTTGGTAGTTGGCGGTTAGCACCAAGATTAACGTCAGATCAACAATCAAGAAAGAGGTATGGGCCACTGAGATATCATGATAAAGAGGTCACCATTCTGAAGCAAATACCAAAAAAGAAAAAGAAAAAAAAAAAGAGAGAATTGAGAAAGAAATATTCTTTCCTATCTAGAAAATTAGATAATAGAGGAGTTTGGTTCAAATGGTTGATGCCAGAAGGAATGTTGGTCTTCTGGGAGGGAGACAGAATTAATCTTAAAACACAAGCCGAGGCGGGCCACAACATCACCTGAAGGCAGGAAAAGAAGCAATGGATGGAAACTAATCAAGGAGAGAAGTAACCTCAAACTAATGAGACATTTCCTGATAGTTAGTGGAACGACTTGCTTCCAGAAGTTGTGAATGCCCCAACACTGGAAGTGTTTAAGAAGAGACTGGACCACCATTTGTCTGAAATGGTATAGGGCAGTGATGGTGAACTTATGGCACGGGTGCCACAGGTGGCACGCGGGGCCATTTCTTAGGGCACGCGAGGCGTTGCCCTGTCAGCTCCAGTGCAGTTGTGTTCACCGGCCAGCTGATTTAGGCCTTCTTTTGAGGCCATTTTTCGCCCTCTGGTGGCTTCAGGGAAGCTCTTGAAGCATCTGGAGGTGGGTGGGGAGGCTGTTTTCACCCTCCCCAGGCTCCTAGAAAGCCTCTGGAACCTGGGGAGGGTGAAAATTGTGTGCCAAAAGCAGGGGGTCGCGCACATAGCATTATGGGTGTGGCACGCCCACATATGACCCCCCGTGTGCTCCCCCCACTTTTGGCACGCGAGCCAAAAAAAGGTTAGTCATCACTGGTATAGGGTTTCCCGCTTGAGGCAGGGGGTTGGACTAGAAGACCTCCAAGGTCCCTTCTGACACTGTTATTCTGTCCTTGGCCCATAGTACGGATCGCCTGTGCAAGGAAGGGCAACGCAGCTGAACCTCTACCCCCGTATTCACCTCCTTCCTTCTCCTCTTTTTCCCGTGCCACTTCCAGGCGGAACCATTTCATTCGAGGGAGGAATGCTGTGTGCAAAAATCAGAGGATGCGAGGTTGCTAACTGGGCCAAATCTCTCCAGGCCTCCCGTGCCCATTGGCAATAAATATGAATGACTGTGCGGTTCAGTGAATCCCAGAAAGGAGCAACTTTAATTATGCAGGCAAGGTTATGATGCTGCTGGAGTCTCGGTGTGGCACTTGAGAAGAAACGGAGATGGAATGCCAGGGAAGAAGCGATTGGGAAGACTGGATTGGGGGGGGGGGGGCAAGCAACACTATGTAAAGGAAAGAAGAAAAATACCGGATCATCAGATCGTTCTTGGTGGTGCTGAAGGCCAGAAGTTGTGGATTTCTGGGCTTTTCCTTTTGTCCATGTGTACCGTATTTTTCGGAGTATAAGACGCACCTTTTTCCCCTCCAAAAGAGGGAGAAAATCTAGGTGCATCTTATACACGGAATACAGCATTTTTGGCCTCCCGAAACCCGGTCCCCTTCACCAAAATGGACATGCAGAGGCTTTGGGAGGCCTGCAAAGTAGTCCTTTGGAGGCCTGAAAAAGGGGTCGTTCATATTTATTATCCCAGGAGCATTTTACAAGCCTCCTAAAGGCGATACCTGCCCCGATTTTCACAAAAAAAGGAGGTGTACAGAGGGTTTAGGAGGTCTGCAAAGTGCAAAACCCTTACATCCCTTCGATCGATCCGCTCCCACAGAGAGGGCCTTCTCAGGGTGCCGTCGGCCGGACAATGCTGACTGGCGACACCCAGGGGAATGCTGACTGGCGACACCCAGGGGAAGGGCCTTCTCTGTGGCGGGCCCTGCCCTTTGGAACGACCTACCCCCTGAACTTCGCACCATCTCAGACCTCCGCCTCTTCCGCCAGTGTCTAAACACACATTTCTTTCATCAAGCCGGCCTAGCGTAACCTCCGCTGTGACTATTTTAGATAGTTTTAATTTTTGGGGGATTTTAATTTGGTTTTTAGCGCAGGATGGGTATCTAATAAGTTTTTAAATTTTCTATTTGATTTTTGTATGTATCTTTTAAATTCCTGTGCGCCGCCCTGGGTCCTCTTGGAGAAGGGCGGGGTATAAATCTAATAAATAAATAAATAAATAAATAAATGAAACCGTTTTTTTTTTAAATTTACCTCTTCAAAATCTTAGTGCGTCTTATACTCCGGTGCGTCTTATACTCCGAAAAATACGGTATATATTTGTATGTGTGCTTTGTGTGCATTTTCTACCTGCATCGTTTATGCGCCACTAGCCTCATGCACAATGCGTGAGTAAACAATGAAACATCCAAGAGATAGTATGGACATCATCTTCCGTTCTGTGTATTGGGGGGCATAAATTTCCCAAGTGGTTGTAAGGTTACTGAAAACTGGCAAGATTCCAGGTAAGTATGTGGATGAGGGGCCCTTGGTGCTCTCTAAGCGTGGTTCTTTTCTTGCAGATTAGGTAGCATCATCAATGCTACCTAGTTTGGGTCATGAAACATCTGCAGGAAAACAACCGCTAGCATTGATGATGTTCCCTAGTTGGGTAATGAAATGCCTGCAAGAACACAACCATTAGCACTGATGAGGTTACCTACCTGGGTCATGAAACAACTGCAAGAACACAACCAAGTTCATAGAGCACCAAGGACCCCTCGTTTCAACCCCTTAGCTACATATATTCTCGTTTATTGAGAATAGGAATGCTGAAGTTGGACACGCGCCTTTAAATCCTTGCATAATTTTGGTGATCATATCAAGTTCACGCCAAGAGAGGAAATTGACTGATTGCCTTCAGTTGTGAATTACAATAGATAAGAAGGCGAGAGGATCAAGGAGTGTTTATCCTAATGGATCTTAAGAGATCAGTTGGGTGCTAAAGTCCATTTATCCATTTGTCAAAATTTCTGTAAATCCCATTTCCAAGTTTTAATCTCCTGGTTTAAGGAAGAATGCCTATGAAGATTCTCAACCATCCAGGTCAAGGTTGTCCCAAAAGTTCTTTTCCAAAAGCAACTGGACTTTCTTGACATCCCCCCCTCCCTTGAAAACAGGTTTTTTTTTGGTTCTCATCCAAGAATCCACGAACTGAAGAAACTCCTAGGATGAGAAACAAAACATTTTCAAGGAAAAACAATGCAAAACTAAGAAAGTCGGAACGCATTTCGGAAAAGGATCTTTGGTTAAGGAAGACTTGGCGAAAGAATATTTTGGGGTGTTGATTTTTAAAACTGTTCTGATGTTTCTAGAGATCTGAGCCATCCAGAGTTATGGTGTGTGTGTGTGTTGCATTTGTGTTGATAAATAAATAAATAAAGGGAGACTAGTATAGATCTATTTCAAGCTATTTAGCTCTCATCAGCTAGCCATACCCTTCCTGGGATTCGAACCTGGGCTGTTTTTACATGTTAGGCAGTTGTATTAGCCACTAAGCCACACACACACATATGTTATACGTTTTTGTGCTGATAAATAAATAAGGGAGACTAGTATAGATCTATTTCAAGCTATTTAGCTCTCATCAGCTAGCCATACCCTTACTGGGATTCGAACCTGGGAAGTATTACATGTGAGGCAGTTGTAATTGCCACTAGGCCACAGGTTCTCCTCCTGATCAGCTGTATACACACACACTCCTGATCAGCTGTATATAATATACAGCTGGGAGTTGAGGTTTACAAGGCTTAAAGTCGCCAAGGTTGAGAAACACTGATCTAAATGGCCTCTGAGAAAGTAACCTTCCTTTGCTCATTATTGAAGAGATGGCTCCCTTCGTTCTTTTGCTTTTCTTGGGAGAGAACGTCCAAGAAACTGTGGCGTCTTATCCCAAGTCTAAGGGATGAGTGGCTCAGTGGCTAAGATGCTGAGCTTCTTGATCAGAAAGGTCGGCAGTTTGAGGGTTCGAATCCCGAGTGCTGCGTAATGGAGTGAGCTCCTGTTACTTGTTCCACCTTCTGCCAACTGCCCCCTAGAGTCGGGAACGACTAGCACATGCGTGCGAGGGGAATCTTTAACTTTATCCCAGTGAAGACCAGCCGTGGCCAGGGGGGCTTTTTATCAGGTTTACCTGATACGCCAGTTGCGCCCCTTTCTAGATCGGGACGCCCTAAGCACGGTCACTCAAGCCCTCGTTATTTCCCGCCTGGACTACTGCAATGTTCTCTACATGGGGCTCCCCTTGAGGTGCACCCGGAGGCTCCAGCTGGTTCAGAATGCGGCCGCGCGGGGGATTCTGGGAGCCTCACGGTACTCCCATGTAACACCTCTCCTGCGCGAGCTGCACTGGCTGCCTGTAGTCTTCCCGGTGCGCTTCAAGGTGTTAGTAACTATCTAACGCCCTGGGTCCTCTGTGGAGAAGGGCGGGATATAAATGTAATAAAATAAAATAAAATAAATAAAATAAATCTTCAAAGCGCTCCATGGCACGGGTCCTGGCTATTTGCGAGACCGCCTCCTACCACACACCTCCCTCCGACCTGTCAGCTCCCACAGAGAGGGCCTCCTCAGGGTGCCGTCTACCGGTCAATGCCGGCTGGTGACTCCCAGGGGAAGTGCCTTCTCTGTGGCGGGTCCGGCCCTTTGGAACAACCTGCCCCCCCGATCTTCGCACTATTGCTGACCTACGCCTATTCCGTCGGATGCTTAAAACGCATTTTTTCCACCTAGGTGGCCTGGCATAGATTAATTGGTTTTATTTTAAATTTAATATTTTAATCGTTTTAACTATTTTAGCACAGATGTAATTATTCACTCAAGCACTCGTGACATCCCGACTCGACTACTGTAATGCTCTCTACATGGGGCTTCCCTTGAGGTGCACTCGAAAGCTACAGCTAGTCCAGAATGCAGCCGCGTGGGTGATTACGGGAGCCCCTAGACACTCCCATATAACACTGATCCTGCGCGAGCTGCACTGGCTTCCTGTGGTCTTTCGGGTGTGCTTCAAGGTTTTGATGACCATCTTCAAAGAGCTCCATGGCATGGGACCTAGTTATATGCGAGACCGTCTTCTGCCCCATACATCCCTTCGTCTGATCTGCTCCCACAGAGAGGGCCTTCTCAGGGTGCCGTCGACCGGGCAATGCCGACTGGTGACACCTAGGGGAAGGGCCTTCTCTGTGGCGGGCCCTGCCCTTTGGAACGACCTACCCCCTGAACTTCGCACCATCTCGGACCTCCGCTTCTTCCGCCAGTGTCTAAAGACACATCTCTTTCACCAAGCCGGCCTAGCGTAACCTTCCACTGGGACTATTTTAGACAGTTTTAATTTGGGGATTTTAATTGGATTTTAGCATAGGATGGGAATTTAATATGTCTTTTAAATTTTGTATATTGTCATTTTGTATGTTTTTTAAATTCCTGTGCACCGCCCTGGGTCCTTATTTTAAATTTAATTAAAATAAAAAATAAATAAAATAAATTTAATTCTATTTTATATTGTATATATTTGTTGTGGCTTTATTTTTTCTGTGCACCGCTCTGAGTCCTACCACGGAGAATAGGGCGGTATATAAATCTGAATAATAATAATAATAATAATAATAATAATAATAATAATAATAATAATAATAATAATAATAATAATAATAATAATAATAATAATAATAATCTCTATCAACGCCATCCATTTCATTCCTGAGATCTCGTTTCTACCCAACCTTCTTTTGACCTTGATTAAACCTCCTGCATTCCCAAGTCTTGGCGCTGCTGGGAACAGCCAAATAGGAGCCTTCCTCACTTTCTCATCGCAACACCCTTTCATCCATTCTTATGTAAATGGCGACTAACAACGGGGCCAGCGACGAGGGGAGTAGAAAAGCATCAATGGCGACATTGCTAGGGCCTGCTCCCCGCCTTCCTCTGGCTCTCGACGAAAAGGCGGCACAGATTCAGCAGCTTCAGAGGCCTAAACAGCTCACAGAGAGAAGATGGGGAAGGCCTCAAGAATTTTAATACACATTTCTTTTCTCGCGGAGGACAATTGTGGCTTTCAGCGGGTTCCTGCACCGCCGAAGACGAAAACGCGATGAATGGGAGGCTTAGAGCGGATCGGCTTGTGCGGCAAAGGAGCCTGGGCTCTTACAGGCCGGCAACAAAAGGCGAATTCAAATCCCTTCTGCCTGGCTGACATTTATCACAGGCGGAGGAGACCCCTGTGAAGTTGCAGGAACAGAGAGGCAATTCAGAGGCCAGCCGAAAATTGGCTCCTTTTCTCCTCGTCGCATCTTCCCAACCCAACTCCTCTTCCCCCGGTGGGGGCTTTTTTTCAGAAAAGCACCCACGGATCGTGAACATGGAGCCTCTTCCCCAGGCTCCACAAGGGTTGCTAGGAACGAGCTCGGGCGAAGAGCCAAACATTTCGTGGCTTGCTTGGGAGTTCAAAAGAAGCCACCTCAGTGTTGGCTTGTTTGCATTCTTCTCATCGCTTGGCACGCCCGACAGTGGCAAGATGAACTCTTGGGAAAGCTTGCAAATCCCCTGGCCAGGATCGGGAGGCTCCTTCTGCAGGGACCTCATCTCAAGTCTGCAGCTTCCTTTTGAAACGAGAGGAAGCTTATCGCTGCTCGCCTCCAAACGATTTAACTCTGTAATCTGCAGAATTAGCAGCCAGATTACAGGGGTTTCGATTTCAACACGGCTTCAGTTTAGGCGTTGACATGGGCCTTGAGTCTTTATTGATTAGCCCTTGGACCAGGGGTGAAATTCAATTTTTAAAAAAATCCGGTGCTGTGAATGTGGCTTGGTGGGCGTGGCAGGGGAAGGATACTGCAAAATGTCCATTCCCTCCCCACTCTAGGGGAAGGAAACTGCAAAATGTCCATCCCCTCCCCACTCCAGGGGAAGGATATTGCAAAATCTCCATTCCCACCCAACTCCATGGGAAGGAAACTGCAAAATGTCCATCCCCTCCCCACTCCAGGGGAAGGAAACTGCAAAATATCCATCCCCTCCCCACTCCAAGGGAAGGATACTGCAAAATCTCCATCCCCTCCCCACTCCAGGGGAAGGATACTGCAAAATGTCCATTCCCTCCCCACTCCAGGGGAAGGATACTGCAAAATGTCCATTCCCTCCCCACTCCAGGGGAAGGATACTGCAAAATGTCCATCCCCTCCCCACTCCAGGGGAAGGATACTGCAAAATCTCCATCCCCTCCCCACTCCAGGGGAAGGATACTGCAAAATCTCCATCCCCTCCCCACTCCAGGGGAAGGATACTGTAAAATCTCCATTCCCACCCAACTCCACGGGAAGGAAACTGCAAAATCCCCATTCCCTCCCCACTCCAGGGAAAGGAAACTGCAAAATCCCCATTCCCTCCCCACTGGGGCCTGTCAGAGGTGGTATTTGCCGGTTCTCTGAACTACTCAAAATGTCTACTACCATTTCTCTAGAACCTGTCAGAACCTGCTGGATTTCACTCCTGCCTTGGGCCATATCAAAGTGCAAAGTTCCAGCAACAAATTATTACTACAAATTTGATAAAAGCAATATAAAATGGCATTGGATCAAATACAATTTAAAATGGAATTGGAATAAAATACAATTTAAAATGGAATTGGAATAAAATCCAGTCTAAAATGAAATTGGAATAGAATACAATAATTTAAGACAGAGATAAAAGATGATAAAGTTATATTTCGGTGTCACCCTTACAATCTACCCCAATCCCTCCCATGTATGCAGATCTCAACCGAACCATTTTGTTTGAGTACTGTGCTGTGTTAAATGTTATTTTCTGATTCTGGCCACGCATAAGGCAAGTTGTTTTGATACGGGGATCCCAATGGGTCCTTCGTTTGGTATACAGACCAACGTACCTGCCTCTCACCCCCTTATAAGCATCAGTTTAGGGAAATTGGGGATGAAGAAAGAAAAAAAAAATTTGGCCAGAAGTCTGAGAATTCCCAGCTAGATTGAAGCTTGTGCATTCTTCATATCTGAAAATGATTGATGAGAAGGCTGCTAAATTAAAAACTGCCAACAGAATCAAAGCAACTCAGAAATTGACCTCTGGGTATGGATAGCTATATTGCTGTGATTAAAATCAGGCTCCGTGGACTTCAGGACCTTCTCCTTTTAATTCAGAATTCTTACATCCTGCTATATTGTAGTGCAGCTCCTTCGGTTTTGTGAAAAACATATTTACTTTTCTGTACTTATTGACCTAAATTTGCCTACCGCCAACTCTCAGGTTTCTCGCTGAGGCAAACATCATGAAACAAAGAGACAATACTTCTAAAACCAAACTATTAAAACCAGTGGTGGGTTTCTGCAGGCTCGCACCTACTCGCGAGAGCCGGTTGGTGAAATTTAGAGAACCGGTGAGAGGGAGTTCCACCGGCGTACCTGGAAGTAAATCTGTCCCGCCACTGCCAGTGACCCAACGGGAAGGAAAGGAAAGGAAAGGAGGAAGGAAGGAAGGAAGGAAGAAAGAAAGAAAGAAAGAAAGAAAGAAAGAAAGAAAGAAAGAAAGAAAGAAAGAAAGAAAGAAAGAAAGAAAGAAAGAAAGAAAGAAAGAAAGAAAGAAAGAAAGAAAGAAAGAAAGAAAGAAAGAAAGAAAGAATTTATCATCACAATTGAGTCCAAAATTTTGGTTGCTAAGCAAGAGCGTTGTTAAATGAGTTTCGCCATATTTTAAAAGGTGGCCACTCCCACCCTGTCACATGACTGCCAAGCCACGCCCACAAAATAGGCCACACCTACAGAGTAGGTTCTAAAAAATTTGAAACCCACCACTGATTAAAACTTATAAACCCTATTCATAAAACTATTTATTAAAAAATCTCTAATTATCCAGGTGAGGGTTGTCCCAAAGGTGCTTTTTTCAAGAGGCAACTGGGCTTTCTGGCTTTTTTTTTGGAAGACGTTTTGCTTCTCATCCAAGGAGCTTCCTCAGCTGGTCATCTGCATTCTTTAGAGCAGGGGTGTCCAGACTTTTTGCAAGGAGGGCCAGATTTGATGAGATGAAAATATATGGGACCAACCATTCAGCCTGACATTTTTTGAACCATTAACATTAAATGCAAATTTAATTTAATTTAATTTATTCAGATTTGTAGAACCGCCCTTCTCCATCGAAATGGACTCAGGGCGATGGACTATTTAAATGAACTATTTAAATGAAAGACTAAAGAAATAACTTCACTTCACTAATGTGAAGGGTGATTCTGAGATCTTGACTGCATTACCGTATTTTTCGGAGTATAAGACCTTCCCCCCCCCTAAAAGAGAGTGGAAATTTGGGTGTGTCTTATACATTGAATGTAGCCCCACCCACCCACCAGCCCCAACCCTTTGGCCTCTGCCTCACAGCAAATTTTTTTTTTAGTTTAGTTTAGTTTTATTCAATTTGTATCCCGCCTTTCTCCAAAAGGACCCAGGGCGGCGCACAGGAATTTAAAATAACATACAAAAGTAATACAAAATACACAAATTTAAAACCTATTAAATATCAAAACCTGCGCTAAAACCAATTAAAACCCCCCATTTTAAAACTATCTAATACTAGTCACAGCGGAGGCTATGTTAGGCCGGCTTGATGAAACAGGTGTGTTTTTAGACACTGGCGGAAGAGGCGGAGGTCGGTGATGGTACGGAGTTCAGGGGATAAGTCGGTCCACAGGGCAGGGCCCGCCACAGAGAAGGCCCTTCCCCTGGGTGTCGCCTGAATGGCAGGATGCGAGCAACTGCAAGCCGACAAACACATGGTGATTGATTGTTTTCTGTAATTCTTTTGAAAAGGTTATTAGAAGCTTTTAATGGTTTAAGTAACATTTGTAATACATTAATGAATATTTGATAAATATACCCAGATGGATTGCGAAAGGCTCATTGTTCTGGAGATCTCATCAGGAAAAGGTTTTATGTATTTGTGGTGGTTTAATTTCATCCCTAAGCAGCTCAGAAGAGAACACAGATTTTTTTTCTTTCTTTCTCACAATACCATTTAATTACCGTATTTTTCAGATTATAAGATGCACCTGACTATAAGTTGCACCTAAATTTAGAAGAGGAAAACAACAACAACAAAAAAAAGGGTTTTGGCCTCTATACGCCTCATTTTCGGCCCTTTTTCCCAGCCTTTTTTCTACCCATTTTCAAGGCTTTTTTAAAGCCCTTTTTCGAAGCTTTTTTGACCTGTTTTGGGGGCTTTCTCAGCCAATTTTCCAGGCTTTTTTCAGCCTCCAAATTTTGGAAAAGATGGGCTGAAAAAGCCTCAAAATAGGTTGGAAAAAAAGCCTGAAAAAAGCCTCAAACATGGGCCAACCCCCCCTCAAAATAGGTTGGGAAAAAAAGCCTGAAAAAGGCCTGAGGCAGAGGCCAAAAAATAACTGGTGGGTGGGCGGGGCTTCAGCAATATTCGGTCTATAACTCGCACAGATATTTTCACCTCCTTTTGGGAGACAAAAAAGTGCATTTTATGTTCCAGAAAATAGAGTAGTCTTTTGGATCTTTTAAAGCAGGGGTCTCCAACCTTTGCAACTTTAAGTCTGAAGGACTTCAGCTCCCAGACTTCTCCAGCCAGCTTTGCTGGCTGGAGAATTCTGGGAGCTGAAGTCCTTCAGACTTAAAGTTGCAAAGGTTGGAGACCCCTGTTTTAAAGGTTTCCCGTTTTGATCAAGCATTTCCCTCCCCCCAAGGTTAGCTCTCAGTCCTATCTGCAGGGCCGCTATGAGGATAAAACATGAAATATAAGGAAAAGAAAAATTATTGTGATTTGGTTGGGGGGGAGATATGGGACAGGAATAAAGGTTGTTAATTTGAAACATGGCAATGGTGATGGGTGCACCATGGGGATATCCAAAAGATCAGGTTAGGGCTCAGACATCATGGGCAAACCTATCCATATGATCACTAGCAGTGGTGGGATTCAGCCGGTTCGCACCTGTTCGAGAGAATCGGTTGTTAACATTCTAAGCAGTTGGGAGAACCGGATGTTGGAAGAAATCTCCATTTGTTTTTTCCCACTTTACAGGGCTAATCCTGTCAGGAAGGCAGGAAGGAAAATTCTGGCGTTGTATCTAGCCTCATCTTTATTGGCCTGCTTACAGAAACTGCCTCTCCGGTTAACCCTTGTTACATTGTAACAGCTAAGACGAATGGCCCATCGATGTGAGTGATGTTGAGTTGGCCATGCCCACCCAGTCACATGACCACCGAGCCCCGCCCACCCAGCTGGTCATTAGGGCAGAGAACCGGTTGTTCAATCCCATCACTGGTCACTAGGAGTTGAAAATGACCGTGACACATAATCAATAAAATTGCTAAATCCATTGTGTGGGAGACTCTCAGCAATTGCTTTGAAGGCATTCAAAAAATCTAATCAAACGGCAAAAGATGCTGAATCTCAGTGGTAAAACACAGGCTGTCACGTAGCCTTTGATCTAAACTGTTTCATCCCTTCCCTTCAGGTGGCTGATGGCACTATATCATTTAAGTGTTTAAATTTTGTTTTTTTTAAAGGGGAGTGTTAAATCTTCCTTCCTTCTTCCCTCCCTCCCATCTCTTTCTTTCTGCCTCCCTCCCTCCCATCCCTTTTTTTCTGCCTCCCTCCCATTCCCCCTCCTTCCTTCCCTTCCTCCCATCTCTTCCTTCTTCCCTCCCTCCCTCGTTCCCATCTCCTCCTTTCTGCCTCCCTCCCCTTCCCCTTCCGTCCCTCCCTCCCTTCTTCCGTCCCTCCCATCCCTTTCTTTCTGCCTCCCTCCCATTCCCCCTCTTTCCTTCCCTTCCTCCCTTCTCTTCCTTCTTCCCTTCCTCCCATCTCTTCCTTCTTCCCTCCATCTCTCCCCATCTGTTAGGCGAAATCTCCGTTGGGAGACATGCAGAGGATGTGCAGCAGAGAATGCAGCCAGAGGAATGTTGCTAATATACACACAATAAGTATATCAGACACTGTTTAAGTAAAATAGCGGTGGTCGTAAGATGAGGACCACCTGTAACATAATCCTGAAAGTCTGACGGTGTCTGCCTCCTCCCACCCTGCTTCTATCCTAAAAATAACAAAAGGGGTCACCTCTGAGATGCTTAATCTACCCCCGATTCCTGCTTGGGAGACTCAGATTTCTCTTCTCTGACTGCTGCCTTGACTCCTTCCTTCTGTTCCTCAAGGCTCTTCTCACATCCCATTACATCAATAACAACAACAGATTTCAGTTCTTTCTTTGCACACCTACAGCTGCTACTTACATTTTAAAAATGTCCCTGTTAATTGCATTCACACATTGCTCACCACATTTACTCCTAAAAACCCAGTTTTAACAGATCTCGTTCTCATTTCTGCCCAACTTGAAAAGCCCCCCCCCTGATTTCCCCCCCCTTCTTTAAAAAAAAATAAATCAACAGCTTTCCAAGAGAAACCTAACAATTTGTCATTTGGGGCGACAGACTTTGGTTCCAATACATTTAGCATCCTATTTTATTAAAAATATGCCAGCGGTTAAAATGCTTCAATGCAGAGGAAAAATAAAGAGCAAATACATATTTACCCCATAAAATCTACCCGGTAGTATTACAACAACTCAAACCTTTCATGGCCGTACTCAGAAAAATGAGGAAGGAAGGAAGGAAGGAAGGAAGGAAGGAAGGAAGGAAGGAAGGAAGGAAGGATGAAAATAAAGTTGCCCAGAAAAAACAAGGACTCTAAATCCTGAATCATTTTTCTCCTTCCTTCCTTCCTTCCTTCCTTCCTTCCTTCCTTCCTTCCTTCCTTCCTTCCTTCCTTCCTTCCTTCCTGCCTGCCTGCCTGCCTGCCTGCCTGCCTGCCTGCCTCCATTTCCCCTTCTTTCCTCCGCTTCCCCTCCCTCCCATCTCTTTCTATCTGCTTCCATCCCCTCCCTCCCTCCCTCCCTCCCTCCCTCCCTCCCTTCCTTCCTTCCTTCCTTCCTTCCTTCCTTCCTTCCTTCCTTCCTTCCTTCCTTCCTTCTCCACTTAGAGAAAGTAACTGGCCCAGCTATCTTTGTTCTTTCCTCCCTCCCTCCCATCTCTTTCTTCCTTCCTTCCTTCCTTTCTTCCTTCTTCCTCCCTCCCTCCATTTCACCTCCCTCCCATCTCTTCCTTTGTGCCTCCCTCCCTCCCCTTCCTTCCTTCCTTCCTTCCTTCCTCCCTCCCTTCCTTCTTCCTCCCTCCCTCCATTTCACCTCCCTCCCATTTCTTCCTTTCTGCCTCCCTCCCTCTCCTCCCTCCCTCCCTTCCTTCTCCACTTAGAGAAAGTGACTGGCCTGCTATCTTGGCCTGCTATATAACTAGAACTCCCAGCCTCCCAGTTTGTAGCTTGTTGCCTTTAACGCTATACCATACCACCTCTTTCCATTTTTATAACGGGCTCCAGATCTTGTTCTGCACTTTGGGTAAAATTCTCGGAATAAATATAAATATGAGATCTCTGTATTGTGATTTCTGATTCGGTCCATCTTTGATTTCCCGATGATACAATTCATAGTGACAAGTCAGAGTTTTCTGTCTTTATTTTTCAAAGAAATCATCCTAAATTTGGGGGTCTTTTTCCCCCTCTTTTGGTATCTAGATAATAAATGATTTCTCAGATTTCTGAGGACAGCTGATATTTCTATTCGCGTCACTTTTTTCCCCGCCTTGGAAAAATATGCGCTGAATATAAGGGCTTATTGAATATAACGATTTTTCATCCAAATTCCTTCTATGCCCTTTAAATACTTGGCACCCTGCTTCTTTCTGTTATTCAGGAACTGGGGATGTCTAGTTTAATAAAAAGAAGGACTAGGGGAGACATGATAGCAGTGTTCCAATATCTCAGGGGTTGCCACAAAGAAGAGGGAGTCAAACTATTCTCCAAAGCACCCGAGGGCAGAACAAGAAGCAATGAGTGGAAACTAATCAAGGAGAGAAGCAACTTAGAACTGAGGAGGAATTTCCTGACAGTGAGAACAATTAGTCAGTGGAACAGAAGTTGCCTCCAGAAGTTGTGAATGCCCCAACACTGGAAGTTTTTAAGAAGATGTTGGATAGCCATTTGTCTGTTTCCTACCTAGGCAGGGGGTTGGACTAGAAGACCTCCAAGGTCCCTTCCAACTCTGCTATTGTATTGTATTGCATTGCATTGCATTGCATTGCATTGCATTGCATTGCATTGCATTGCATTGCATTGCATTGCATTGCATTGCATTACATTGATAATAATAATAATCTTTATTGTCATTGTAATAATAAAATTACAATGAAATTGAGGCCTAGGACAGTTGGTAAAAATAAACTTGAGGCTTCTGACCCTATTTTTCATGTTAGAAAAATTGATGAGACAAATCACGTCGGGATATACAGCCGATCTTTTTATTTTATTTTATTTTTTAATTATTTTCCTTCCAAACTTTTATAATGAGAAGCTTTTCAGATATTGGATTCCTAAGCCCCAATCCAGCGAGTTTATGCAAATGAGAGCACCTCATTATTTTTCCGATTTCGTCAGTCTTAACAGAAAATAAGCTTTCCGCGCACAACAGCCGAACCCAGCTTAGTCCTGATGCGTTTGCTGTCATGGAACAGAAGATCTATTGAGCCTCACAGAAAGTCACAAACCACTTATGAATGTCAACAACCATCTGATATCACAGGATCCATCACGTGACGGTTTATATAATGCAGTCAATGTTCAAAACACCCTTCTGGGCTTTTTAATCTGGCTATTTATTTATTTTTTTAGAAACCTAATTCCGATGTGTTTCATTGCTTTTAAGTAGGTGTTGCCAATTTATATAACTGTGGTAGTGGTGGGATTCAGTACCTATTCGGGAGAACCGGATGTTAACTTTCTAAGCAGTTGGGAAAACTGGTTGTTGGAAGAAATCTCATCTTGGTTTTTCCCCACTTTACAGGGCTAATCCTGGATTAGACTGGAGACTAACACATATGAAGAATGGTTGCAGGAACTGGGTATGTCTAGTTGAATGAAAAGAAGGACCAGGGGAGACATGATAGCAGTCTTCCAATATCTCAGGGGCTACCACAAAGAAGAGGGAGTCAAACTATTCTCCAAAGCACCTGAGGGCAGAACAAGAAGCAACGGGTGGAAACTAATCAAAGAGAGAAGCAACTCAGAACTGAAGAGAAATTTCTTGACAGTGAGAACAATCAATCAGTGGAACAGAAGTTGCCTCCAGAAGTTGTGAATGCTCCAACACTGCAAGTCTTTAAGATGTTGGATAAGCATTTCTCTGAAGTGGTGTAGGGTTTCCTGCCTAGGCAGGGGGTTGAACTAGAAGACCTCCAAGGTCCCTTCCAACTCTGTATTACTGTATTGTATTAATCCTGTAAGGAAAGCAGGAAGGAAACATTCTGGTGTTGTGTCCTAGACTACCTGTACTTAATTCTCATCTAATTAGATGTCCCGATTCTGAAAACAAAATAAAACTTTACAAGCAATGGCCACCAAGACTATAACTGTGTGTGTGTGGGGAGGGGAATGATGGTCATAGGTGACTTTCATGCCTTGGGTTTACGTTGCCACCAAAAAACCTATGTCTCGGTATCTTCAAGGATAGGATAGCAGAATAACAGAATAGCAGAGTTGGAAGGGACCTTGGAGGTCTTCTAGTCCAACCCCCCTGCCCAAGCCGGAGCCCCTATAGCATTTCAGACAAACAGTTGTCCAATCTCTTCTTAAAAACCTCCGGAGGCAAGTCATTCCTCTGATTAATTGTTCTGTTAGGAAATTTCTCCTTAGATCTAAGTTGCTTTTCTTCTTGATTAGTTTCCACCCATTGCTTCTTGTCCTCTCCTCAAGTGCTTTGGAAAATAGGTTGACTTCCCCTCCTCTTGTTTGTGGCAGCCGCTAAGATATTGGAACAGTGCTATCATGTCTCACCTGGTCCTTCTTTTCATTAAACTACATATCCAGTTCCTGCAGCCCTTCTTTATATGTTTTAGCCCCCGGGCCCCTGATCAGTGTTGGAGCACCCACAACTTCTGGAGGTTAAGTTGTTCCACTGATTGTTTGTTGTAACTGGCAGGAAATTCCTCCTTAGTTCTAAGTTGCTTCTCTCCTTGATTAGTTTCCACCCATTGCTTCTTGTCCTGCCCTCAGGTGCTTTGGAGATTAGCTTGACTCCCTCTTCTTTGTGGCAGCCCCTGAATAATTGGAAGACTGCTATCATGTGTCCCCTGGTCCTTCTGTTCATCAGACTAGACATACTCAATTCTTGCAACCGTTCTTCATATGTTTTAGCCTCCAGTCCCCTAATCCTCTTTGTTGCTCTTCTCTGCACTCTTTCTAGAGTCTCCACATCTTTTCTACATTGTGGCCACCAAAACTGAATGCCGTATTCCAAGTGTGGCCTTCCCAAGGCCTTATAAATTGGTGTTAACCCTTCACGTGATCTTGATTCTATCGCTCTGACATACTCTGAGAACATCTAGGAGGAGCTGCCTTGATCTGCTTCCTCCCAACCAAAAGATTTAAACGTCTCTGTCTCTTATTCCTCTGCAATGTAGCCCCTCCCCCCTTGGGAATTCAGACTACGTTCCTCTACACCGTTCAACTTTTGTAAATGGTTGCTGTTCTCCTCTGCACTCTTTCCAGAGTCTCAACGCCTTTTTGTTTTACTTGGTGGCGATCAAAACTGAATGCAGTATTCCAAGTGTGGCCTTACCAAGGCCTAATAAAGTGGTATTAACGCTTCACGTGTTCACACCGTGAACAGAAATCACACTTCACATCGTGAAAGAGAATGAGACAACAGAGATACAGGCTTCTCTTAAGTCTTCCAAGTTCTGTATTGTTTGGATCTAAAAAAAACCCAAAGTCCTGCCAAAGCATAAAAATGTCAAACAATGGCTCTGAATATCTATCTTTTGGAGAAATCCACGGTACCAGCTGGATTGCTAGCGGTCATATTTTTGAGCTTTCCAGAATATTCCAGTGGCGCATCAACAGAGAAGCCTCTAAAACTCCTGGAGGATATTAGGCTTTCTTGGCGCTCAGCTCATCCAGGCGGAGGCTTTGTCGTCCCTTGAGGGGAATCTTGTATGAAGAACAGCTTCACACGATTAGCCAGAAATTGGCTCTCCACTTATTTGTTTCTTCTCTGTTCCTGGAACTGGAATGTCAACATCAGAGGTTTGGGCTATAATTGTTTGCGTTTGTGGAAAGAGGCTCAGAACGTAGAAGAATAGAGTTGGAAGGCACCTCGGAGGGCTTCTAGTCCAACCACGGGTGTCAAACTCAACTCCCATGGACCGGATCTGCTTCAATCTGGCCCACAGGCCCACCCTGACTGGCCCATGGTGCCTCTGCCAGCGAAAACAGAGCTCGGGGAGGTCGCGTGTGCTCTGCCTGGGCTCCGTTTTCAGCCGCGAGGGCCTCCTGCAGCCCTCTGCCAGCAAAAATGGAGTCTGGTAGGGCCATGTGGGGCCTCCCCGAGCGCCATTTTCGCTGGCAGAGGGCTGCAGGAGGCCATCGCGGCTGAAAACGGAGCTTCAATGAGTGATGTTGAGCTGGCCACATCCCCTGGCTACGCCCCATGTCGTCGTCGTCCCTTCGAGTTCAAATACAACCCTGATGCGGCCCTCAGTGGAATTGAGTTTGACACCCCTGCCCTGTACCGTTTCAGACAAATGGTGGTCCACTCTCTTTTTGTTGTGGCCCACCAGTAGATTCAGACAGTGAGGAGGTTAGGGAGGTACCTGGGCCAGTCCTGGGGAAGGCTCTGAGGAGGGCTCTGTGTCGGAGGCAGACAGGGGGCCAGGACTATCTGACAGTTATCAGCTGCCTTCACAGTCAGACATCAGTGAGGCAGACGAGCAGCGGGAGCCTGTTCCCAGGGTGCGTATGTGCAGAGTTGCCAATCAAAGGGAACAGCTAAGGAACAAGGGTCGACTTGGGAGTAAGGCCCCAGGTGGACAGTGAATGGCCCTTTCCAGAGGAAATACAAGAGGAGCGAAAGGGGAGTGGAGTTTGCAGGAGACAATTAGTTCATTCCTGCATATTCTTGCCAAGTATTAAAAGACTGTGGGTCAGGACTTGGCTGGAGAGTAATTCACTCTAAACTGAGTATTTTTCATACTTACGACCATTGCAGCATCCCCATGGTCACATAATTTACATTCGGATGCTTGAACAACTGTCTCGCGTTTATGACGGTTGCTGTGTCCTGGGGGTGGCGGCACGTGATCTACTTTCGTGATCTTCCGCCAAACAAAGTCAATGGCAAAGCCAGATTCACTTAACATCTGCCTTACTGACTGAACCACTGCCGTGCTTCACTTAACAACGGTGGCAAGAAAGGGGATAAAATGGGCCAAAACTTACTTAACAACTGTCTCGTCCAGCAACATACCTTTCGAGCTCACTCGTGGTCGTAGGTGAGGATTATCAGGGTAAAGTCGGTATCCTTGAATGAGACGTTGGAGTATTTGTGGCTCAAACACTTAGATTGAATGTAATCGTTCTCTAATCGTTCATACATCCCTTCGTCCGATCCGCTCACACAGAGAGGGTCTTCTCCGGGTGCCGTCAGCTGGGCAATGCCGGTTGGCGACACCCAGGGGAAGGGCCTTCTCTGTGGCGGGCCCGGCCCTCTGGAACGACCTACCCCCCGACCTTCGTACTACCTCGGACCTCCGCCTCTTCCGCCAACGCCTTAAGACGTATTTATTCCAACAAGCCGGCCTAGGATAGCCCCCCGTTTCTGACTTTTTATACGTAAATTATAATTTAGCAGGGTTTTTAAATAGGTTTTAGCACGGGTTCTAAATTATTTAATATGTTTTAATGATATATATTGTTTTGTACTGTGATTTTAGTAATGCCTGTGCGCCGCCCTGGGTCCTAACAAGGAGAAGGGCAGGGTATAAATTCGGGGGGAAAAAAATACTAAGGCTGGATCAGACGGCTTGGGAAAGGCCCTCTGGAGACAATGGAGATTAGCTAGCATGTTGATTGTTTGTAAGAAATTAATCTTACCAGGATTCAGACAGCTCCACAGGTTCCTGGTTCATTTCCAGGGCACTTTTGAAAGCTCTTCATGGTTTAGGACAGAAGATCCTGAGACTTTCTGGCTCCCTATAATGCTTCCTATCTACTAAAAGGCGAGGCGAAAGAAGAATTCAGATTGCTAACATCATTTAAGCAGAATTTAGCCAGAACAGAGCTGGAAGGGACCTTGGAGGTCTTCTAGTCCAGCCCCCTGCTCAAGCAGGAGATCCTATAGCATTTCAGAAGTGACTCTCCAGCCTTTTGGGTGCTGTGAAGCACCCACAATTTCTGGTGGCAAGCTGTTCCACTGGTTAACTGTTCCCATTTTAGAAAGTTTCGCCTTAATTCCAGGTTCTTTCTCTCCTTGACTAATTTCCATCTGGCGTTTCTTTTCTTTTCTGAGAAGCATGTCCTGTCCTCTAGCTGCACATTTAGAACATTACCTTGACTCATTTAGTGACCATTCAAAGTTACAACGGAACTGAAAAAAAGGGAACGTATGGCCGTCTTCTGTTTTTCCATACTTACATCCCCATGGTCACGTCACCAAAATTTGGACACTTATTTATTTATTTATTTATTTATTTATTTATTTATTTATTTATTTATTTATTTATTTATTTATTTATTTATTTATTTATTTATTTATTTATTTATTCGATTTGTTAACCGCACCAATCTCCGTCGAGATGGACTCTGGGCGGTGCACAGGACATTAAAATATACAATAAATAACAATATACAAAAGTTAAAAAGAAATTAAATAGAAAACCTGTGCTAAAATCCCATTAAAAAACCTATCTAACTTGGCTGAGGCTCTATTGTTCTAAAATTCAAATTCTACGCCAGTCCAGCTTGCTGGAAAAGAAGTGTCTTAAGTGAGTGGCGGAAGAGGGGAAGGTTGGTGATGGTGCGGAGTTCGGGGGGGAGGTCATTCCAGAGGGCGGGCCCCACCACAGAGAAGGCCCTGTTCCTGGGCGTCGCCAGCCGGCATTGACCGGCTGTCGGCGCCCTGAGAAGGCCCTCTCTGTGGGAGCGAATCGGTCGGTGGGAGGTATGTGGCAGGAGGCGGTTCCGCAAGTAGCTAGGCCCCGAGCCATGGAGCGATTTAAAGATGGTAACAAGCACCTTGAAGCGCACCCGGAAGGCCACCAGTAGCCAGTGCAGCTCGCGCAGGAGAGGTATTACATGGGAACTTGGCAGCTGGCTCATCTTTATGACGGTAGCAATGTCTAGGGGATCACATCATACCCTTTTGTTACCTTCTGACAAGTGAATGGGGCATGGACAGAAGAAGGGGGCAGGATTCAGACGGTTTGGCCCGGTTTACGCAAACTGGTACTTCCGTCAATCAGTTGGCCCCGCCCACCTGCCCCTGCGCTAGTCTATCCTATATTGCCTTTGTTTGAAGCCCAGCTGATAGGCGCGGCAGAGCGGTAATTTACTCACTGGGGCTACAGTAGAAGGTAATCTAGAATAGAAAAGAATAACAGAGTTGGAAGGGAACCTTGAAGGTCTTCTAGTCCAACCCCCTGCTTAGGCAGGAAACCCTACACCGCTTCAGACAAATGGATATCCAACGTCTTCCTAAAAACTTCCAGTGTTGAAACATTCACAACTTCTGGAGGCAACTTCTGTTCCACCAATTAATTGTTCTGTTCAGGAAATTTCTCCTTAGTTCTAAACTGCTTCTCTCCTTGATTAGTTTCCACCCATTGCTTCTTGTTCTACCCTCAGGTGCCTTGGAGAATAGCTTGACTCCCTCTTCTTTGTGTTTTCAAATGCACTGTGTGGACAACCATTTAAGTATGAGCCAGCCATGTGTAGCAGCTGCCAAAAAAAGCCAACACAGTTCTAGGCTGCATCAACAGAGGGAGAGAATCAAGATCACCATGAAGTGTTAATAACACTTTATAATGCCTTGGTAAGGCCACACTTGGAATATGGCATCCAATTTTGGGTGCCACGATGCAGAAAAGATGTGGAGACTCTAGAAAGAGTGCAGAGAAGAGCAAGAAAGAGGATTAAGGGACTGGAGAATAAAACATATGAGGAACAGTTGCAGGAACTGGGTATGTCTAGTTTAAAGAAAAGAAGGACCAGGGGAGACATGATAGCAGTGTTCCGATATCTCAGGGGTTGCCACAAAGAAGAGGGAGTCAAACTATTCTCCAAAGCACCTGAGGGCAGGACAAGAAGCAATGGGTGGAAACTAATCAAGGAGAGAAGCAACTTAGAACTGAGGAGAAATTTCCTGACAGTTAGAACAATTAATCAGTGGAACAGAAGTTGCCTCCAGAAGTTGTGAATGCCCCAACACTGCAAGTCTTTAAGAAGATGTTGGATCGCCATTTGTCTGAAATGGTATAAGGTTCCTGCCTAGGCAGGGGGTTGGACTAGAAGACCTCCAAAGTCCCTTCCAACTCTGCTGTTGTATATGGGTCCTTTTTTAGGAGAAGGGCGGGGTCCTTTTGTAGGAGAAGGGCGGAGTATAAATTTAATAAAATAAAATAAAATAAATTGTATATTGTGTGCATGCAAAGTGCGTGCTCAGCAAACACCGGTTGAATCCACCACTGGACAGAAGGAGAGACAGACAGACGGACAGACAGACAAGATGTCTTTGTCATCCCGGAGAGTATTTAGCCTGACTGCATCATCTGTGAATGAAGCCATAAAAAGCCCATCATGTTTTCAACTTCAGTTAATAATAAGACTATTTTATCCACCCACTTGTGAGGCCAGCTGTAATGTTTTTGGCCTCGAGTGGGAGGCAATGTGGAACAAGGATTAGGAAGATAAATGATATACAACATACCGTGCCAGCTCACATAAAATATTAGCAGATTGAAAATGACTGTTTACTGTCTCGCTGACTACATGATGAGGATCGTGGCTCCATCAAATGCTAACTTTGGGTCCGCCAATAAAGCACATGGCATTGTGATAGGGTGACGGCAAATTAATTTTTCAGTTATGCCAAGGAGGGGTGCCAGCATACCTGTCAACCAAAGTTTCTGGGGGATCCTCCTCTATCAAAATTATTTTAAAATGATGCCATGACAGGCTATGAACCTTAATGGAAATATGTTTTGATGTCTTTCTTCTTTCTTTCTTTCTTTCTTTCTTTCTTTCTTTCTTTCTTTCTTTCTTTCTTTCTTTCTTTCTTTCTTTCTTTCTTTCTTTCTTTCTTTCTTTTTCTTTCTCTCTCTCTCTCTCTCTCTCTCTCTCTCGGACAGTAACTAAATAATAATGAATTATTGAGGAAATTGTCGGTCTACCTTTTGGCACTTAAAACCGTGCTGGAGGAGCTGTGGACAGGAAGAACCTACAAGTAGGGTGACCTTCCTCCAAATAGCATTGTAAATATATTGGAACTACGGTGCCAAAATATTTGGAGTGCACCATTTAGAAAAGTTGAACGGTGTAGAGGAATGTAGTCTGAATTCCCAAGGGGGGAAGGGCTACATTGCAGAGGAATAAGAGACAGAGAAGTTTAAATCTTTTGGTTGGGAGGAAGCAGATCAAGGCAGCTCCTCCTAGATGTTCTCAGAGTATGTCAGAGCGATAGAATCAAGATCACGTGAAGGGTTAACACCAATTTATAAGGCCCTGGTAAGGCCACACTTGGAATACGGCATTCAGTTTTGGTGGCCACAATGTAGAAAAGATGTGGAGACTCTAGAAAGAGTGCAGAGAAGAGCAATCAAGTGGATTAGGGGACTGGAGGCTAAAACATATGAAGAACGGTTGCAGGAACTGGGTAGGTTAATGAGAAGGACCAGGGGAGACATGACAGCAGTCTTCCAATATCTCAGGGGCTGCCCCAAAGAAGAGGGAATCAAGCCATTCTCCAAGGCACCTGAGGGCAGGACAAGAAGCAATGGGTGGAAACTAATCAAGGAGAGAAGCAACTTAGAACTGAGGAGAATTAGACAATTAGATCAATTAATCAGTGGAACAGCTTGCCTCCAGAAGTTGTGAATTCTCCAACACTGGAAGTTTTTAAGGAGATGTTGGATAGCCATTTGTCTGAAACGGTATAGGGCTTCCTGCCTAGGCAGTGGGTTGGACTAGAGTAGGAAGGTCCCTTCCTACTCTACTCTACTCTACTCTACTCTACTCTACTCTACTCTACTCTACTCTGTTCTATCTTGGATGATGAACTAATTTGCTTGACGTATGACCACAATTAAGCCCAAAGTTTGTGTTGCCAAGCGAGACATTTATTACGTGAATTTTGCCTCGTTTCATGACCTTTCCTGGCACAGTTGTTAAGTGAATCCACTGGACCCGATGCTCTTCTATCCTAAATTTGTAAGAAAACCTATTGCAGATCAAAAAAGGAATCGTTTCTCTCTTGGAGAAGAATTCACAACCTTCTGTTTATATACCATTCATAGCACCAACACATTTTCTTTAACTTTTGCAAAGCGTCACGTACATTTGCATTTAAATAAGATAGCACACATTTCTATTTAAATAAGACTTCACACTGAACGCTGATTCAAGTTAATATGTATCATGTAGCAAAGATTTCAATGCATTGTCTCCAGTTATTTCAGTACGAGCTAAGCTGGAATATGTGGCTCTCTGTCTTTGTGTGACTCATTAATGTAACAATCCCATATTCTGCCTCAGGAGTTTGGCCAGAATGCTTTCCGAATGAATACGGATTTTAGAAAACAGGGGTGGAGGAAATTTGGGAGTGAAACAAAGATGATTAAAGTCTTAGGAGTTTAGAGCAGGGGTCTCCAACCTTTGCAACTTTAAGTCTGAAGGACTTCAGCTCCCAGACTTCTCCAGCCAGCTGGAGAAGTCTGGGAGCTGAAGTCCTTCAGACTTAAAGTTGCAAAGGTTGGAGACCCCTGGCCCAGGCCCTGACACTGACAGCTTTGCTGACTGGAGAAGTCTGGGAGCTGAAGTCCTTCAGACTTAAAGTTGCAAAGGTTGGAGACCCCTGGCCCAGGCCCTGACACTGACAGCTTTGCTGGCTGGAGAAGTCTGGGAGCTGAAGTCCTTCAGACTTAAAGTTGCAAAGGTTGGGGACCCCCGGTTTAGAGGGAAGCAAGCTTATAAAACACTGTTAGGCTGTATTGGGAAAAGAGGCAATTCACTCCCTTCAGAACTTCAAAGAAAACCCAACCACTAATAAAGGACATTTTCTCTTTTATATTGTGAAGGATTTTTCCTTCCTCCAAAAACGCAGCACTTAATTTCTTTAAGTGACAGAAGGGGGGGGGGGGGGGGAGGAAAAAGCAATGCAGATTTATTTACTTATCTAGTATTCTTTGGGAACTTAGCACTTGCAAAGCCCACGCCAATTCTATATTTTTTTAAAAAGGGAATGTGGCTTCTCCTTCCCTCGTGCCTGCCGCCCTGTTGCCTGTTTATCCATTGCAGCGCTGCGCCGCGCCCAGTTGCCACTTTGAGTGTGTGTGTGTGTGTGTGTGTTGGGTTCCGGATCCCGTTGCAACCAGTATGGTGCAACAGCGCCGGGCGTCCACCACATGAACGCGCGAAGCACGCACAAAGCAGCTGCTCGGCGGAGTGTCGCACAGGCACCGTATAGTCCATGCGTGTGTGCAAAAGCCCCAAACAGCTCAAATACTGGTAAGGAGGGTGGGCGGGCGTTCCAGAGCACCATACTGGAACGGTACCTGGTGCTCCCCGCAGGCACCAGTACACTCGTATCGCAGCAAACCAGTCGTAACCCACCACTGGTGTGTGTATGTGTGTGTAATTTAACAACTAGGTCGCCTGAACTGCTGCAAACTGGCTGAATCCCACCACTGAGTCTCGAGTCCCTTCCTGCCCCCAAGAGATCTAAGTCCAGCCCACCTTGAATTCCCTTGACTCTTATCTCCCGCCAATTTCCTTTGACCATTAGTAGTTCAGATTCTTGTAGAGAGCTTCAGCCTGCAATAAATCTTTATACCCATTTGAGCTGCCCAGATCTTCTGATTTCCCTGGTACTTGTCAGTGGGGGGGGGGGGGGGTGTATTCAAAGCTTCAGAATACACCCCCCCACACTTTCTCCCCTCGGAGGTTACACAGGCTTTACGAGGCCTTTGTAAGACTCAAAACAATGGAGTGATCACAATTTTGAGTTCTAGAACAAGGAGCTTAATCAGCGTCTCCTTGAATAAAAGATTTGCTTTGTTTCTTCAGAGGGAAGTAAGCACAATAGCACTTTGTGTGTGTGTGGGTCGGCCCAGCAATCTGCAGGCAACGTTGGAGGTAACAAAGTGTGCAATGTGTGAGAAAGACAAGAGTGGGGGGAAAACAACAACTTGCGCTCTCTTGATAGATGAGTCAGAAAAATTCCAGGAGGGATAGCAATTAATGAGCTCTCTCTGACTATTTTTCGGGCGGGGGGGGGGATTAGGATAAACCTGAAAAAGAGGCGAATCTGAACAAGGACCGCGAGGATAAAAAGGAGTATTTATGTTTACAACTTGGCTTTACAAATGGAAATTCAAAAGCAAAGCCAAGAGAAACTCTACAAAAAGGCATATTTTGTAAAGGTAAAGGCTCCCCCCGCACATGTGTGCTAGTTGTTCTTGACTCTAGGGGGCGGTGCTCACCTCTGTTTCAAAGCCGAAGAGCCAGTGCTGTCTGAAGACGTCTCCGGGGTCATGTGGCCGGTATGACTAAACGCATTTGAAAGAAGAAGAAGAAGAAGAAGAAGAAGAAGAAGAAGAAGAAGAAGAAGAAGAAGAAGAAGAAGAAGAAGAAGAAGAAGAAGAAGAAGAAGAAGAAGAAGAAGAAGCAGCAGCAGCAGCAGCAGCTCATCCGGAGCCGGCTGGGCCACAACACTTCACGAGAAGAGTACCCCATTCCTCTACTCACAATAGAATTCCCTTATGCCACGAGACTTGAAATTTTGGACTTGGACAATCTGGAACTGCGCTGCCTGTGGTCTGACCTAAGCACAGTACACAAAATGGTCTGCTACAACATCTTACCTGTCATTGACTTCTTCAGCTTCAACCACAATAATACACGGGCAAACAATCGATGCAAACTCAATGTGAACCGCTCCAAACTCGATTGCAGAAAATGCAACTTCAGCAACAGAGTGGTCAACGCCTGGAATGCTCTACCTCAGGGGTCCCCAACCTTTTTGGCACCAGGGACCGGTTTCATGTAAAAAAAATTCCGCGGACTGGTGGGAGCCTCCAGCGGGTGAGTCGAGTCACGTGGGCCGCGCGCGCGTTCGGCGGTCACATGCAACCAGGCGGGAAAGCTTCCAGGTGTCCCGGGTGAAGGATCCTCGGCTGGGGCAGGGAAGGACAGGCTGCGTCCTGGGCAGGAGGGCTTGGCAGCCCCTTCCCCCTACGCAGGGCCGGGTGGTGCCCCAACACCCCCCCAATGCAGGCCGTTGCCCCCGTCCTGCCCCCAGGGAGCACCCCGGCCAGCCGCCAGGATAGCGGAGCGTTAGCTACACTTTCCTAAGAGTTGCGCTACTCTCTCCGCCACTCACTCTGGCCCGGTTACTATCAGGCCATGGACCGGCACCGGTCTGCGGTCTGTGAGTTGGGGACCCCTGCTCTACCTGACACCGTTGTTACATCCTATAACTGTGATGGCGAACCTATGGCACGAGTGCCACAGGTGGCAGGCGGAGCCCTCTCTGCAGGCACGTGAGCTGTTGCTCAGCTCAACTCCACTGTGCATGTCTCCCTGCGGCCAGCTGATTTTTGGATCTCTTCCACACAGGCGGGAGATGTGCATGCATGCATGTGGGGGGGAGCACGGGGCGTGTGTCTGTGCAGCACATCTCCCGCCCCATTTTTGGTCCCAGGAGACTTCAGGGAGGCCTGCTAGGCCCAAAACGGGGTGCAGAGTGTGACACACATGCGCAGGGGAGTGGGCGCATTGCATTATGGGTATCCGTAAAGGGGACGCGCATAAGCGCACCAGCGTGCCTTCCGTCCCAGTCCTACTGTCCCCATTTATTTGTATTCATTTCTTTCACGTATATTTATTTATTTATTTATTTATTTTATTTTATTAAATTTATATCCCGCACCTTCTCCTACAAAAGGACCCAGGGCTGCGGACAGGAGATTAAAAGTCATACATTTATTTCTATTTTTTTTATTTTGTTCGAATTTATACCCCGCACCTTCTCCAAAAAGGACCCAGGAAATTTAAAAGACATAACAAATATAAATAAATACAAAATTTTAAAAGCTATTAAATCAAAACATCCCTGTGCTAAAATATTTATAAAATCCCAACAGTCAGAACGGGAGGTTATGCTAGGCCGGCTTGTTGGAAAAGATGCGTCTTAAGACGCTGGCGGAAGAGGCGGAGGTCTGAGATGGTACGTAGTTCGGGGGGTAGGTCGTTCCAGAGGGCAGGGCCCGCCACAGAGAAGGCCCTTCCCCTGGGTGTCGCCAACCGGCATTGCCCGGCCAACGGCACCCTGAGAAGGCCCTCTCTGTGGGAGCGGATCGGACAAAGGGATGTATGGGGCAGAAGACGGTCTCGCATATAACTAGGCCCCGAGCCATGGAGCGCTTTGAAGATGGTCGTCAAAACCAAAAACATATATACAAATACACCATTACTAAAACCCCTATTAAACTTAAATTACCCTGTGCTAAAAACATTTTGAAATCCCTCTAATTAAAATGTACAGGAATGGAGAGTCCGTATCGGGTTTATAGCCATGTTTATATTTATACCTGCTATCTCGTACATGTTTGACAAACTAATAAATACAAATACAGATGTAGTCTGAATAGGCAGCAAAATGCAAAATAAAAAGGCCCACATCTATTTGGATCAAGTCAGGAGACTAAAAAAAATGTACCAGTAAACACATCTGCATCAATGGACGCATTGTGTAGAAATAAACGGCCAGAAGAATAAAGATGGCAAAAAATTTTCCCACATCGCAAACATTTCCCACAAGTGCAGGCAGACTGAATTGAATCTGACACGGAAGGGGAAGGCGAAGGGGGTTTCTAATTGAACTAGAGAAATGCCTAATACTTTGCCATAGAAACATAAGGCCCCCAGTGGAGTCACGCAGGTTAAGGCTGTCCACCTTAAACCAGCCATAATTTTTTAGATCTCAGGATCTGCAAAAGCAAAGAGAATTTCTCCTCTTCAGCTGCCTTTGACATTAAATGGAGAGGAAACGGCAAAGAACGGAGTAATCGGAAAACAGAATTTGAGCCTAGCTGAGGGAGAGGACGTGTGACCTCTTATGGCAAAGCCTTTTCAGCACCAAATACCCAAACTAGAGTGTGCCTGCATGTATGAGTGGGCCAGTGGTAGGTTTCTGCAGGCTTGCACCTACTCGCGAGAGCCGGTTGGTGAAATTTAGAGAACCGGTGAGAGGGGGTTCCACCGGCGTACCTGGAAGTAAATCTGGCCCGCCGCTGCCATTGACCCAACAGGAAGGAAAGGAAAGGAAGGAAGGAAGGAAGGAAGGAAGGAAGGAAGGAAGGAAGGAAGGAAGGAAGGAAGGAAGGAAAGAAAGAAAGAATTTATCATCACAATTGAGTCCAAAATTTTGGTTGCTAAGCAAGAGCGTTGTTAAATGAGTTTCACCACATTTTAAAAGGTGGCCACTCCCATCCTGTCACGACTGCCAAGCCACGCCCACAAAATAGGCCACACCTACAGAGTAGGTTCTAAAAAATTTGAAACCCACCACTGGAGTGGGCACTGCTGGAGTGCTGGAAACCCGAATACCAGCTGGCTGGCATGCACATGCTTTTTTGGAGGGCGGTTTTTATGCCTATTTTCAGGCCATTTGGGGGCGATTTTCAGGCAAAAAACAGCCCCCAAATGGTCCAAGAATGGCCTGAAAACAGATCAAAAACAGCCCCCAAAACAGCCTGGAAAACACCTCCCAAAAGAGTCTGTTTTGGGGGCGTTTCCTGGCTGTTTCCTGGTCCTCCAGTGCCCATGAAGACCAGCTGTTGGGTGCGCCTGTGCGCACCAGAAACCAGAAGACCAGCTGGCGATGGCCCGCATGCCCACAGAGAGGGCCTTGGTGTGCCACTTCTGGCACGCAGGCCATAGGTTCGGCATCCTGATCTTATGGTGTGGCTGAAGAAAGGTGAAGATTGTGTTTTTGGACTCACAAATCTTGGCTGTTATTTAGCGTTTGCTACACAGCTCTGGCGTGGAGGGGGCCGACATAAATTTTCATCGCCAAGAAACGGTCTTTCCTTGGTGATATTATATTAATCTCCTCAATAAAAGGCCTTTTCTTGGTGAACAGAATACATTATTAATTCTGTTAATTGTTGCCCAGATGTTTTTCAGGATTGGGCAGGTCACAAAATGTACAATACACAATAGCAGAGTTGGAAGGGACCTTGGAGGTCTTGTAGTCCAGCCCCCCTGCCTAGGCAGGAAGCCCTATACCGTTTCAGACAAATGGCTATCCAACATCTTCTTGAAGACTTGCAGTGTTGGGGCATTCACAACTTCTGGAGGCAACTTCTGTTCCACTTGTTAATTGTTCTAACTGTTAGGAAATATCTCCTCAGTTCTAAGTTGCTTCTCTCCTTGATTAGTTTCCACCCATTGCTTCTTGTTCTGCCCTCAGGTGCCTTGGAGAATAGTTTGACTCCCTCTTCTTTGTGGCAACCCCTGAGATATCAGAAGACTGCTAACATGTCTCCCCCTGGTCCTTCTTTTCAAACTAGACATACCCAGTTCCTGCAACCGTTCTTCATATGTTTTAGTCTCTAGTCCCCTAATCCTCTTTGTTGCTCTTCTCTGCACGAGAGAAGAATGAATGAATGAAGGAGGGAGGGAATGAATCTCTTCAAAGAATGAATGAACGAGGGAGGGAGTTTTGCCCTGCCTTTTAATTACTTTCATTTTAGGTCCTTGACCTCAACACGGCTCAGGACGATTCAGGATGTGGCAGAATATTTCCAACGAAAACTCCTTCAAATTTGAAGCAAGCTGTTCTGGAAATGCTTGAAACAATAGCTTTTTCACACACACACACAAATGCTTCCAAGGTAGGTAGAAACAGCTCGTGTCTGAGCAATGGTTGGCATTTCGAGATCAAAAACAACATTTTGCATATGCCTTAGGCCATGCTTTGTTTGATCTGGGTGAGGTCTGACGACTTGAAAGCTGGATTTTTACACATCGCGCTAAATTGTAACACAGGCTGTTGTATCCCGCGACGGTGGGCTGCAAAACCAGGTTTTATCCAACGGTTTAGTGGAGCATCTGGAATTCTTATCTCAGGCGACAATCTGTACAATTTCACATTCATTCTGCAAAAGATCACTTCGGAGTCCAGGATTGGGGCTCCTGCAGGTTCGCAGGGGTTCAGGAGAACCTCTAGCTAAGATTCTGTGCAGTTCGGAGAACCCCAAAATCCCACTCCTGCCTGGCCCCGAGTGTAGATTTTGAAGATTTTGAAGAGGAAAATTTTAAAAAAAGAAGTTTTTGCACTCTGCAGACATCCCCAAAACGTCATGTTTTTCATGAAAACGGGCCTTTTTCCCCCCAAACAATGGGCACGAATAGCTTTTAGGAGGCTTTAAGGTGCTCCTGGGGGGTGCCCCTCCAAAACAAGCAAAAACAGCCTGTTTTATTTGTGAAAATGGGCCCATTTTTTGTAAAAAAAAAAGAAAAAAGCATGCATAGCTTTTAGGAGGCTTCCAGAGTGCTCCTAGGGGCTGGAGGGGGCAAAATTGAGAAAAAATGGTCCATTTTCGCTCATTTCTGCCCTCCCCAGCCCCCAGAAGCACCCTGGAAGCCTCCTAAAGGCTATGCATGTCCATTTTTGCAAAGGGGACGGGGTTTCGGGAGGCCAAAAATGCTGTCTTCAGTGTATAAGACGCACCCAGATTTTCAGCCTCTTTTTGAGAGAAAAGGGTGCGTCTTAATACTCCGAAAAATACAGTAGTTTAAGGACTAGGTGACCAAGGATGGGTTGCTGCCAGCATTATTGTCAGTTTAGTGCACGCACAATTTTGTCATGAGATCAAAATTCATATGCTGGGCCACCGATTCCTATTTATGACCGTTTCAGAGTCTGGTGGCCATGAGATCCACCTTTTGCAATGGGGGAAAAACTCACTAAGCAAACGTCTCGTTTAGCCATAGACATTTCAGACTCCATTGTGGTCGTAAGCCAAGGACTTCCTATACAGTTTGTCCTGCAGATCCTCAAGATTTATTGAGAGCCAAGGGAAAGACAGGGTTTTGCCACTGTTTTTCCCATCCTCAGCCGATGTTTGCTTTAAATTACTGGGTACCACTGTTTGTTTTATAGTTTAAACATAATTAAAAATTTAATCATGGGTCTATGGTATCTGCCCTAAAGATCGCTAATTGGGTAGAGTCATTAAAAGAAACAAGAGTGAAACATGCCAGACAAACAATTTACAGTTCATTTATTGTTCCGAATATAAATCACGGCATGTTAATTTTTTCAAGGCACGCCTGATTATACAAATCCCCTTTTTCTTGGTGGTTAATTTTATTCTTGGATGAGACACGTGGTCCCTCTCAGAAAACCCTTCCTTCAAAGTCAAAGCTTTCGGGTGGGAGCCTGCGGAATCCATGGCTCTTTCCAGAAATCATGTATGCATGCACCATCCAAGTTAATCTCTGATGTCAAAGACCAACTTGTGCCAATTAAAACCATGGATACTGGGCTGTAAGGGGAATAGAGTCCAGGGAGAATCTAAGAACAACCTCAGGGAAATGTAATGCTCCTTCCTCCCTCCCTCCCTCCCATCCATCCATTTTCCTTCCTGCCTCACTTCCTTAACTTCCCCTTCCTTCCTTCCCTTCAAGCCTCCCTCAACTTTTCCTTCTTTTCTTCCTCCCTCCCATTTTCTTTCCTTCCTTCCTCCCTCAACTTCCCTTCCTTCCTTCCCTCCCTTCAACCCTCCCTCACCTTTCCTTCATTCCTCCCTCCCCATTTCCTCCCTCCCCATTTTCCTTCCTCCCTTCCTCCCTTCCTCAACTTCCACTTCCTTCCTTTCCTTCCTTCCTCAACTTCCACTTCCTTCCTTTCCTTCAACCCTCCCTCAACTTTTCCTTCTTTCCTCCCTCCCCATTTTCCTTCCTTCCTTCCTCCCTCCCTTCCTCCCTCCCTTCCTCAACTTCCACTTCCTTACTTTCCTTCAACCCTCCCTCAACTTTTACTTCTTTCCTCCCTCCCCATTTTCCTTCCTTCCTTCCTTCCTTCCTTCCTTCCTTCCTTCCTTCCTTCCTTCCAACTTCCACTTCTTCCTTACCTTCAACCCTCCCTCAACTTTTACTTCTTTCCTCCCTCCCCATTTTCCTTCCTTCCTTCCTCAACTTCCACTTTCCTTCCTTTCCTTCAACCCTCCCTCAACTTTTACTTCTTTCCTCCCTCCCCATTTTCCTTCCTTCCTTCCTTCCTTCCTCAACTTCCACTTCCTTCCTTTCCTTCAACCCTCCCTCAACTTTTACTTCTTTCCTCCCTCCCCATTTTCCTTCCTTCCTCCCTCCCTCCTCCCTCCCTTCCTCAACTTCCACTTCCTTACTTTCCTTCAACCCTCCCTCAACTTTTACTTCTTTCCTCCCTCCCCATTTTCCTTCCTTCCTTCCTTCCTTCCTTCCTTCCTTCCTTCCTTCCTCAACTTCCACTTCCTTCCGTTCCTTCAACCCTCCCTCAATTTTCCTTCTTTCCTCCCTCCCTCCCTATTTTCCTCCCTCCCTCAACTTCCCCTTCCTTCCTTTCCTTCAACCCTCCCTCAACTTTTACTTCTTTCCTCCCTCCCCATTTTCCTTCCTTCCTTCCTTCCTCAACTTCCACTTCCTTACGTTCCTTCAACCCTCCTCAACTTTTCCTTCTTTCCTCCCTCCCCATTTTCCTTCCTTCCTTCCTCCCTCCCTTCCTTCCTTCCTCAACTTCCACTTCCTTCCTTTCCTTCAACCCTCCCTCAACTTTTACTTCTTTCCTCCCTCCCCATTTTCCTTCCTTCCTTCCTTCCTTCCTCAACTTCCCCTTCCTTCCGTTCCTTCAACCCTCCCTCAACTTTTCCTTCTTTCCTCCCTCCCTCCCTCCCTATTTTCCTCCCTCCCTCCCTCAACTTCCCCTTCCTTCCTTCCCTCCCTCCAACCCTCCCTCAACATTTTCTTCCTCCCTCCCTCCCATTTTCTTTCTTTCCTTCCTTCTTTTCCTCCTTCCTTCCCTCAACTTCCCCTTCCTTCCTCCTTTCTTCTTCCCTCAACGTCTCCTTCCTTCCTTCCTTTCCTTCAACCCTCCCTCACCTTTTTCTTCTTTCCTCCCTCCCCCCTATTTTCCTTCCTTCCTTCCTCTCTCCCTCCCTCCCTCCCTCAACTTCCACTTCCTTCAACCCTCCCTCACCTTTTCCTTCTTTCCTCCCTCCCTCCCTCCCTATTTTCCTCCCTCCCTCAACTTCCCCTTCCTTCCTTCCCTCCAACCCTCCCTCAACATTTTCTTCCTCCCTCCCTCCCATTTTCTTTCTTTCCTTCCTTCTTTTCCTCCTTCCTTCCCTCAACTTCCCCTTCCTTCCTCCTTTCTTCTTTCCCTCAACGTCTCCTTCCTTCCTTCCTTTCCTTCAACCTTCCCTCACCTTTTTCTTCTTTCCTCCCTCCCCCCTATTTTCCTTCCTTCCTTCCTCTCTCCATCCCTCCCTCCCTCCCTCAACTTCCACTTCCTTTCCTTCAACCCTCCCTCACCTTTTCCTTCTTTCCTCCCTCCCTCCCTCCCTATTTTCCTCCCTCCCTCAACTTCCCCTTCCTTCCTTCCCTCCCTCCAACCCTCCCTCAACATTTCCTCCCTCCCTCCCATTTTTTTTCTTTCCTTCCTTCTTTTCCTCCTTCTTTCCCTCAACTTCCCCTTCCTTCCTTCCCTCCCTCCAGCCCTCCTTCAACTTTTACTTCTTTCCTCCCTTCCTCCCACTTTTTCCTTCCTCTCCCATTTTTCCCTCCCTTTCTCCCATAAATGTCATGTCACATTTTCAGCGCCATTGTAGCTTTGAACAATCGCTAAACAAACGGTCAGAAATTGAGGGCTATCTGTATGTTTCCTGTTAGCACAATCTGTTTCTGGAGAACAAAGCTGTATGTTAATGTCCGTGCCCAGCGGTTAAAGATGCTGGGCTTGGAGGACTGACAGCCACGGTTTGAGATCTGGGTGAGGTCCTGCTCCTTGCTCTAGCTCCTGCCCACCTAGCAGTTTGAAAGCATGCAAATGCAAGTAGATAAATAGGTACCACTTCGGTGGGAAAGTACCAATGTGTTCTGACTTGAGGCTTCCTGAGAAAGCATACATCACAATCTTAGTCCCCCAAACCCTCTTTTATTTATGTGGCTGTGAATTATGGTCCTTCACAGCCCGCAAGGCTTCACAAACAGTCTGTGAAGGTTCCGACAGACATCTGCTCGAGTTGCCCCAGTCTCTCAGGGGAATGTTGATAAACACCCACCTTATCTCCCTTGGAACGCTGCCAGGGACCGAATTGCCAAATGCAGAGCAAGACCAAACTTAGAGTCAAACAGAACTTTTCAAAGCTTGAACTGACCAGATGAACTAATTGGCTTCCTGCAAAAACTCACGTCCCGTTCGCTCCTCTTTTAGGTCTTATGGGAGGGGGCTAATCATCTCCAAGCCTTACTCCCAAGTCGACCCTTGTTTTTTTTAATTGTTAGTGCCTTCTGGCAGCTCTGCGCATGCGCACACTGGGAACAAGCTCCTGTTGTTCTTCTGCCTCGCTGATGTCAGACTATGAAGGCCCCGGAGGCAGCAAATAAGTACCAGATGGCCTTGGCCCCCTGCCTGCCTCCGACACAGACCCCTCATCCGAGCCTTACCCAGTCTCCAGGACTGGTCCATGCTCCTCCCCAACCTCCTCACTGTCCGACTCTGCTGCCAGCTCCACTGGTGGGCCACAACACAATGTTCTGTGCACCTGTGGGGTACAGCCATGCTGGTCACATGGCCATTTGGAGAGTCTTTGGACAACGCTGGCTCCCTCGCCCAAGAAACAGTGATGAGCTCCATGCTCTAAAGTTGGAGATGACCGGACGACGAAACTTTTAATAATAATAATAATAATAATTTTAATTTGTTGACCGCTCCCTCTCCCCATAGGGACTCGGAGCGGTGCACAGGGAAAACTAAAACAATAAATATACAAACACATTAAAAACAAATTAAACATATACCTGTGCTAAAAAATGCCCCATTAAAATACTAAAATTCCCAATTATAAGTAACTAAAACCCCATAGAGAGAGACTACCCTAGGCCGGCCAAGCAGAAAAGATGTGTTTTTAATTTTAGACGGAAGGAGCGGAAGTCCATGGTCGTTCTAATGTTTTACTTTCTGTTTCTAGCAATGCTATGCTTTGTCTTAAATTTATATCCCGCCCTTCTCCAAAAGGACCCAGGGAGGTGCACAGGAATTTAAAATACATACAAAATCGTAATACAAAATTTAAAAACCTATTAAATGTCTGTCCTGTGCTAAAAACCAATTAAAATCTAAACTAGTCCCAGCGGAGGTTACGTTAGACCGGCTTGATGAAAGAGGTGTGTTTTTAAACACTGGCGGAAGAGGCGGAGGTCGGTGATGGTACGGAGTTCTGGGGGTAGGTCGTTCCATAGGGCAGGGCCAACCACAGAGAAGGCCCTTCCCCTGGGTGTCACCAGGTGGCATTGTCCGGCCGACGGCACCCGGAGAAGGCCCTCTCTGTGGGAGCGTATCGGTCTAAGGGATGTATGGGGCAGGAGACGGTCTCGCATATAACTAGGTCCCGAGCAGGGGTGGGTTTCAAAATTTTTGGAACAGGTTCTGTGGGTGTGGCCTGCTTTGTGGGAGTGGCTCTGCAGTCATGTGACTGGGTGGGCGTGGCCAACTAGGAAAATGTGGTGGAATTCACTTAACGGTCTTGCTTAGCAACCAAAATTTTGGCCTCAATTGTGGTCATAAGTTCTCTTTCATCTCTGTCCCACTTTCTTTTTCTTTCTTTTCTTTCTTCCCTTCTTTCTCTTTCTCTCTGTCTCTCTCTGTCTCTCTCTCTGTGTCTGTCTGACTCTCTCTCTGTGGCTCTTTCTCTCCCTCCTTCCCTCCCTCTCTGTCTCTTTCTATCATTCTCTGTGTCTGTCTGTTTCTCTCTCTCTGTGGCTCTTTCTCTCCCTCCTTCCCTCCCGCCCGCCGTCTCAGGCAGCCCAGCTCCCGCGCCACCCAGTCCTCCGCCTGCATCGCCCCGCTTCACCGGCTCACCTCGGCCCCCGAGGTTGCCCGGTTTCCGGATGAAGCCGCCCCCTCGTCGCTTCGCTCTGCCGCTCTGCGGCTTCTGCTGCTTCGGCAGGCCGGTAGGTTTGGCCGGCGGGGGCGGGGTAAGCCCCGTAGTCCCCGTTCCCCTCCCCTCCCCCGCTCCCAGCGCCGGGAACCTGCAGCGGCCGAAGCAGCTTGGGCAGCTGCGCACGCCGGCCAATGGCGAGCCGCGGTCCGGGGGCGGGGTTGGCCACCCGCAGGCGGGGCAGGGGGCTGGGCCGCCGGGGAAGGGCGCCCCAGGTCGGCTCCCGGGTCAGCACCTCCACCGGCCGGCGGCGGGGTCGCGTCGGTACCGCGAGGGCGGCCCGAGGGAAGGAGGAGCAGGCAGCCGCCTCCCGCCTGCCTCGTGGCTTCAGAACAGGTCCTGGGCAGGCTGAGTCGGGCCTCACCATCCCCGGCCCAACGGCACACGGAGGGCAGCGGGGAACGGAGGGGAGCGGCGCAGGAGTTTCTGCACGGCCCGATCACTCCAGACGCCATCGGGGAAGACGGGGGGGGGGATGGTGAGGCCCGACTCAGCCTGCCCAGGACCTGTCCTGAAGCCACGGGGCAGGCGGGAGGCGGCTGCCTGCTCCTCCTTCCCTCGGGCCGCCCTCGCTGCTTCGGCCGCTGCAGGTTCCCGGCGCTGGGAGCGGGGGAGGGGAGGGGGACGGGGACTACTTACTTCCGGGTCCACCGGTCCAAGCTTGGGATCGCTTGGGATCGGGAAATTTCACGAAAGGGCTCGCCCGAGCCCACCCGAACCCGGAGAAACCCACCTCTGGCCCGAGCCATGGAGCGCTTTCAAGAGGCATCACAAGCTTTGCAACGATTCAGAGACAGAACAGAAAGTAAGTCCTAAACAGAGAAGACT
Source organism: Rhabdophis nuchalis (assembly GCA_039707465.1). Lineage (NCBI taxonomy): Eukaryota > Metazoa > Chordata > Lepidosauria > Squamata > Natricidae > Rhabdophis > Rhabdophis nuchalis. The sequence goes on from CM077648.1 coordinate 115,715,030, forward strand.
AAAGTGATCGTCTCACAGAAATGGAAAATAAAGCTTTAAGCTTCTTTATTTTGAAGAATAAGAGCTGTATCACCTGGGGAGGGAGGGGGGGGGAGGTTAAGTTTAAGTTTAAGTTTTATTTGATTTATATACCGCTCCTTCTCCATCAAGATGGACTCAGGGCGGTGCACAGGGAATTAAAAATCAGCAATAAATAACAATAAATGCAATAGTAATATCTAAAATGCAATTAAACTTAGAACCTGTGCTAAAATATTCCCATTAAAATTCTAAAATCCATTTACTTATTGGCTGAAATTGTGTCGCGTCTGAGCTCTAGCTCTAAGCTAGACCGGCTTGCTGGAAAAGATACGTCTTAAGTGAGCGGCGAAAGAGGGGAAGGTCTGTGATAGTACGAAGTTTGGGGGGGGCAGAGGCAGGGCCAGAGGGATGGCCCTGCCACAGAGAAGGCCCTTCCCCTGGGCACCGCTAGCCGGCATTGACCGGCGGTTGGGGAATGGAAAGGTAAAGAATTTGAATGGCAATAAACTGTACCTAGTTTTTAAAAAAATAAAAAATAAAACCCAAATTCCAGCTCTTCTATTCCATTTTTGCCTTCTTTGCCACCAAACAAACCAATAAGACTAATAACTGAGCACTGATGAAGGACAAGGACATTGATAGTGGAGAAAGACTTCAGTAGATCAGGCTTCGGTTTGTTTTGCACAGCCTGTTCGGTTACAAAAAATGTGCATGTGGTTTTAATAAGTCCACAATCAATATTGTGCTCTGTCAATTACGAAACAGGCTGCAGCTGGGATGCAACTGCCTGAAAAATCCCTGCTCTGCTCAAAGGCTGAGATGTCCAAGTATTTAACTCCAATACTGCTGGGATGTTCTTGGAGAGGAAAATTAGAATTATGTTTTCAGGACAATGAAAGTAGCTCCTTGGGGGAGAAAAAAGTGTTGGTGCCTTGTCGGGGCCTAGCTACATACGAGACCGCCTCCTGCCCCATACATCCCTTCGACCGATCCGCTCCCACAGAGAGGGACTTCTCCGGGTACCGTCGACCAGGCAATGCCGGTTGGCGACGCATAGGGGAAGGGCCTTCTCTGTGGCGGGCCCAGTCCTCTGGAACGACCTACCCCCCGAACTACGCACCACCTCGAACCTCCGCCTCTTCCGCCAACATCTCAAGACTTATTTATTCCAACAAGCCGGCCTAGCATAACCCCCGTTTTCTGACTTTTAAATGTGGATAAATTTTAAATTCTTAGGGTTTTATAATGGGTTTTAGCACGGGATAATTTAATAGTTTTTTAATGATATATTTTTTGTATTTTGTATGGTTTTTAATATTGCCCGTGCGCCGCCCTGGGTCCTTGCAAGGAGAAGGGCGGGGTATAAATTTAATAAAGTAAATAAATAAATAAATTTGCACCTGAGGTTGGGTTCCTACCGGTTCGTACTGGTTCGGCTGAACCGGTAAGTAGTTTGGCGGCCTGGGTCGCTGGGACCGGCAATAACCCAGGCCTGACACGCCCCGGAACCAGTTCTCCTACGGTACTGCCATCTTGATTTTGGGTTCTGCGCATGCACAGAACAATTTTCATTGCACAAATTTATTACTATTTTTGTAACGTTTTGTGCATGCACAGACCTATTTTTGTGCAAATGGGCACCGGTGCAGAGCGTGCATCTGGCATGCGTGTGAACAAAAAGTGTGCACGGCCAACATTTTTGCACGCACCAAACCGGCAATAATGCCAGCGGCAGGTCACTCCTGATTTGCACACATGTTGTATTTGCTGCAAATGTGAAACTCAATCAGGTTTTTCCTCCCCAAAATAAACCAAGCTCAATATCATTAGTAACACTTGAAATAAAAGTCCTCCTGTATTCTACACCAGCAACCACTGGAGAAGTCAGGTACTCTATAAAAGCACTTAAATTCTCCTTTAAATCGAGTTAAATTCAATGAGTAGTTTTCCCCCCACACCTTATGGCAGTGAAGCTCACGGTTCACTGATAATCTTCATTTCAATTGCAAGTTAACAAAAAGGACCATGAAATACCACCACAAAGAATTCAAATCCCATAATCAAGCCAACGTAGAAATGCAGAGCTTTTCTCCACATTGAAAAAACAACAACAAAAAACAACAGAAGTACAATTTCTGCGTTTGGGACTTGATTGGGGCTCTCTACATGGGGCTCCCCTTGAGGTGCACCCGAAGGTTACAGCTAGTTCAGAATGCGGCCGCGCGGGCAATTTTGGGAGCCTCTAGGCATTCCCACGTAACACCGCTCCTGCGCGAGCTGCACTGGCTGCTTGTGACCTTTCGGGTGCGCTTCAAGGTGCTGATTACCATCTTTAAAGCGCTCCATGGCACGGGGCCTAGCTATCTGCGGGATCGTATCCTACCCCATACATCCCTTCGGCCGATTCGCTCCCACAGAGAGGGACTACTCCGGGTGCCGTCAACCAGGCAATGCCAGTGGGCGATGCCCAGGGGAAGGGCCTTCTCTGTGGCGGGCCCAACCCTCTGGAACGACCTACCCCCCGAACTTAGAACGACCACGGACCTCCGCTCCTTCCGCCAAAAGTTGAAGACCTACTTTTTCCATCTGGCCGGCCTGACCTAATCCATCTCACCTAGCCTGTTGTCTGAAGCCTAATCTGTTTTATTTGGATCTTAGGGGGAAATAGTTTTAAAGAGTTTAAGATTTTTAGCACCGGATGAACATTATTTAATTTGGTTTTAATATTTATTGATGGTTATGTTTTATATGTCTTTTAATTCCTGTGCACCGCCCCGAGTCCCTTCGGGGAGAGAGGCGCGGTTTTATAAATCTAAATAAATCAAATCAAATCAAATCAATTCAGAGCAATGAGAACATTCTCAAGAAATTGTACACTCCCAATTTCAGTTGCCAATTCAGGTTGTCCTTGACTTACAACCATTCGTATGGCGACTTGTCAAAGTTACAGTTGGACTGGAAAAAGTGACTTGCAGCCAATTCTCATGTTTAAAACCATTAAAGCATCTCCAGGGTTACACAGTGTTGGGAGGAATGTTCTTGGTGATTCCTTGATTAGGCTATTTTTCACTGTTAGCTTTTTGGCCTGAATTGGTAGTTCCTTGTTTTGTTTTATAGAGAGAAATAAAGATTCCCCCCCCCCCCCCCGCCGTCACTCTGCTGAACACCTAACTCCCACATCACTGTTTTAGGCCTGAAGATATTTTACCCATACAGTAGGCTGTATTGATATTATCCTTCTCATCTTCTCATTTTTATCATCTTCCTAATAATTTCTACTATTGGTATCAATGATTTACCACTTGTTGTATTTTATGATTAATGATTATAACTAGGATCTACGACCTACCACTTTTCTGTTTGTTTGTATGTATGCTGAGAGCTTATGCACCAGAGACAAATTCCTTGTAGGGCCAATCACAATTGGCCAATAAAGAATTCTATTCTGTTCTGTTCTGTTCTGTATTCCATTCCATCCCACTATCTCTACTTATCTGGACGTTGATTGTTAGAAAGAACATGTTCTGTTCTTTATGTTTCTTTTTTGGCTTTTTCATTGTGTCTTTTGAAAGGTATGTAGATCTGGTTTATCTCTATGTGACTGTTGATGGCGGATTTTGTCTGAGTGGCATTCTTACTGGAATTCGCCATTGTTCCCAAACACGGACAGGGCAAGATACTTGAAGATAAACTGAGTGCAAACCCCACTCCCTTCAAGCACTGATGATGCTACCTAATTGGGCAATGAAACACATGTAAGGAAATAACCAAGCAATCCCCACTCCCTTCTAGCATTGATGTTACCCAGCTAGTAATGTTTTACAAAATCTATATAAATAAAAATGTAACAAGAGTTTGTTCAAAACCGCTAATCTCCAGAGGTCCTGCACCGATCGCTTCCAAATTTTCACACAACGTTCCTTCCAAATATGGCACCAATGATATACATATAGATTGTGTAGATGTCACACCGGTGCCAGGTATACGCAATGTAAAAAATGTAAAAAATTGTAAAAAAGGTAGGTAGATGGATACAGAGAGAGAGAGAGAGAGCAGTGGGCCACAGGTATTATGTCATCCTTTATGACATAAAATACTGTCCATAAGATTCAAGGAGAAATACAGTAGGTAGGTAAGTAGGCAGCTTTAGGGATAGAGAGAGGGAGGGAGAAATGCAGTAGGTAGGTATGTAGGTAGGTAGAGGGATAGAGAGAGGGAGAAATACAGTAGGTAGGTAGGTAGGTAGGTAGGTAGGTAGGTAGACGGATAGAGAGAGAGCGAGAAATATAGTAGGTAGGTAGGTAGGTAGAGGGATAGAGAGAGGGAGAAATATGGTAGGTAGGTAGAGGGATAGAGAGAGGGAGAAATACAGTAGGTAGGTAGGTAGGTAGGTAGAGGGATAGAGAGAGAGAGGGAGAAATACGGTAGGTAGGTAGGTAGAGGGATAGAGAGAGAGAGGGAGAAATACAGTAGGTAGGTAGGTTGGGGGTTATACGGAGGTTGTGTGTACGTGTTTGTGTGTGCAGGTGTAGATCTATACACAGATTGGTTGGCCATTTAACCAGACTGAGCCACAGCAACACGTGGCCGGGAACGGCTAGTAACAAATATTAGGGACTTTCCTTATCCATTTGGCTGAATGGAACCAAGCTTCCAAATCTTGAGAGGCACTTACAACCAATCGGAGAAGAAGCCTACCTACTCAATAAGAACCCCCCCCCCCCTAAAGTCCAGGGTGTCAACATGCCCTTACCTTTACTTTGGGGTGGGTTCTGGCTCCGATCTCGGAGAACGTTGATCTGGTAAACAGCTCCGTAAGGCTCAAAAAGTTCTTTCAATTCTTTTTCCGACCACGAGCGGGGGATCTGCCCGACAAACATCTTAATGGCATCGGGGTCTGGTTGGTCTGAATGATCCAGAGCTCCATTCATCTTGTTAGCTGTGCCGTTGCTAGAAAACCCAAGAGAGAAAGAAGGTGGTTAGGGGAAGGGCAATTTTGGGGAGATGGGATTCAAGGCCAATGAACAAATAAGAAACAATGAACAATTAACAAGATAATAGCAACAACCACCACAAAACAATAATCTATTAACCTTGTACGCGGCCCAATTCTCAATCAATGATGCTGGGTGGCTTACAATGGGTTAAAGAAGTTTCCATAAACCAATAATGGGTTAGAGTTTGTTGCAGAAATCACATCCTTCAGCAAGATTCATTAACTTCTCTTTATATACATAACAACACATGAAGTAATATATGCAATGCCAACAGTGGGTCTTCCAACGTTGCAGAGAATTACAGGCAAAAACAGGCAGAGGAGAGAACAGTAGAGAACAGCTTCAGTTTCGATTCAGAGTTGACTAGACTAGTTCTCTTGCATAGACTCAGAGCTACATCCGTAAGCCACGCCCAGGCTCCATGACGTCTGGCATGGCTCTCAGTCACCAAATAGTTCCCAATGGCTGACCCAGTTGCCATGCCTATACATTGGCTGACCTTGTTACCATGTTCTATTCCAGCCAGTCCCCAATGGCTGACCTGTTGCTATGTCCTATTCCAGTTCATGAATATTCTGAATTGATAGCTTTTAAAGATGTGATATAACGAGCAACGGAAAAACAACAGGGGCTCACAGAAAGCAAGTTAGTATAGCTATGGCATGTGTAGGAGGTAATGCATCCACAAGAGGGGCTAATCCCAATTTAAGCAGATTTTAAAAAAAAAAAAAAAAACCTAACGTCAATCCTGAAGCTGGCCTGGCTGAAGCCATCTTCAGTGTTGCCACATCGGAGCGCAGGCAGGAGTGGGATTCAGCCGGTTCGGATTGGTTTGGGCGAATCAGTTGGCCCCGCCAACCCACTCCTGCTCTATTCTGTCCTATATTTCCTTTCTTTGAAGCCCATCTGATCGGCGCGGCAGAGCGGATGGCCGCATCTCAGCTGTTTTACTTACTGGGGCTGCAGGGAAAGGTGAGATTTAGTGCTAATGTCAAATGCAATGTGCGTGCGCAAAGTGAACTCATAGCCTCTTGGTGATTGGCCCAAAATCACCCAGCTGGCTTTCATGCCTAAGGCGGGATTAGAACTCTCACTTTCCTGGTGATTGGCCCAAAATCACCCAGCTGGCTTTCATGCCTAAGGCGGGATTAGAACTCTCACTCTCCTGGCCCAAAGTCACCCAGCTGGTTTTCATGCCTAAAGTGGGACTAGAACATATAGTCTCCTGGTTTCCAGGCCAGCACCATAACCACTACACCAAACTGGCTCTTAGGCATGCAGCCTTATGCTTCTGAATAACATGCCACTGTATGCAATTGTGGGGTCTACGTGCAGTGGGGGTTCACACCAGAAGTGGATTGTTTCCGATTTGGCGCGAGCGAACCGGTAGCAGCAGCAGCGGGAGCTTCCGCCCACCTGCTCGGACACTTCTGCACATGTGCAGAAGCATCGCGTGCACACCAGTGGTGGGTTCCAGCTGCTTTCCACTGCTAATTCACTCAGGGATGCACTGCATGCATGTGCGCACTTTGCACACATGTGCTCTTGATGCCTGCTACATGCGCATGATTGGAAAAATTGCTTCTGCGCATGCGCACAAGCAAAAAAACAAGATGGTGGTGCCTACAACGCCACCGATAGAACCAGTTTGGAGGCATGGCAGGCTAAGTTATTACCTACTCATCTGAACCGTTCCAAACTGGTTCGAATCGGAGGAACCCACCTCTGGGGTGAACAGTCCTGCGGATGTGCGCGTCCTCAAGCCAACCAGTAGTAAAAATAATTGGCAACCCACCTCTGGTTCACACAATGTGATAAGCGGAAATGGCTTGCGTAGAGTGGGTTAGCACTGGGGCGAACGCCGTGTTTGGTTCAGCCGTGGCATAGCTTAGCATGTTGCATGGATCAGACTACCGTGGTGCGATTAATAAAACAGCAGTTTACAAACCTCTTTCTGAAAATAATACAGTTCATTGCAGAGGCGACTGATTGCGATTTCAGGTCATGTGCTTAAGGTTGACAATGTGCCTTCCACTCTATTTCTGTTTAAATGCCCTAATTTTATAGCACACGCTGTCAATTTCACCCTCATTTCTTTTGCACAACTCCTTGTCAATGAAATTAGATTACAGCTGTCCAATTCTCCGTTTTTAAGGTTACTAATGTTACGTCTCTTGAAGTCTCTTTCCCATTTCTTCTCTATTAGAACCTCTGATTTTAAAAAAAACACACACATTCGTAAATAGCAAATTACTGCCATTTCAAGAGACAGCGTGCATCATCACCCTTTCCATCACTTTGAAAAAAAATATGCTCTTAGTTCTTTTAAAAGGGGGAAGGAAAAAAAAACCCAACAACCCAGAAAACATCTGGCGTGGAGAATACAGATGATCATTTGTTTATATCTTTCTTTCTCTGTCTAACTGCCATCACCAGATGGAGCCTTTCAAAATCAAATTAATTTCAGATTAATTCACTCTGGACTAATGCCAGTTTCTTGAGTTGCAGCTTTCAGGCACTATTTAAATTGATTTACAGTGATGAACTTAAAAGAGCTAAAGTCCTTAGAGATTTTATTATTATTATTATTATTTTGGTGTGGGGAAGGTATAAAATCACGCAAAAAAGGAATCTGCAATTATTAACTTCTTTTTAACTAAATTCTCACCATTATGTCACCTATTCATCTTTTACAAATGTATCCGGTTCTCGAAAATAGAGAAACTCCATCCCATCCTATAATTTTACAAATTTGATTCTACAACTGGCTTTTATTGTAAGATGTGCCACAACTCTGGAATAAAATAGCAGCCCAAATCTAATTTGTTTCCAATCAGTGCGTAGAATAGAGCTAGGTCTCAATTTATGACCACAATGACGCCCATCATTTCTGTTGCTAAGCGAAACTGTTTTTGAAGCAACTGGGCCAATTACGCATGTGGCCCCTGCACAACCTCCGCCAAGCAGCTGGATGTCACAGGGTGGTGGTATGTGCATGCGTGCGCAGTGCGTGTGCCCGACTAGGATGCCCGGCCCTGTGCACACCGTACCAATTGTGACGGGATCCGGAACCCACACTGCTCAGGACACGATAGGATTAGCCCTCTACCCATCTCACCACATGGCACCTGGGAAGATTTCATCACCCAGCAAGACTCAACCAAGCCTGGGACTCAGGACAGCCTACAAAGTTAGCTCCCGCCCCCTAGGAGTCTGACAACCAATCAGAAGACAAGTTCAAATTCAAAAGCCCAGAGAGGGCATAAAACTCAGGCACTCTCGGCATCTCTTCCCTATTTTTTGCCCAGGACCTCAAACCACGTGGTTCTCCTGTCCACCATTAAAACCATCTTTCCATACAGCCTCCAATGTTTCCAGCGTATTTTTCCCCACTTGGAACTGAACCCAGATGGATGTTTCTTCCAAAGACCCCTAGGAACCAATTTTACGGGTTTTTTTTTTTTAAGGTTAATATACATGCTGTCCCGAGCTCTTAGGATTAAAAGCAGGATGTGTATATATTGCAAATAGTCAAAATAATAAGAAATAATATGTTTATGCTTCAGCCATCTTTGAAGATGGCTGACGACCATCTTCAAATCGCTCCATGGCTCGGGGCCTAGCTATATACGCGACTGCCTCCTGCCCTATACATCCCTTCGACCGATCCGCTCCCACAGAGAGGGCCTTCTCCGGGTACCGTCGGCCGGGCAATGCCGGTTGGCAACGCCCAGGGGAAGAGCCTTCTCTGTGGCGGGCCCAGCCCTCTGGAACGACCTGCCCCCCGATCTACGCATCATTGGGGACCTCCGCCTTTTCCATCAATGTCTTAAAACTCATTTATTCCAACAAGCTGGCCTAGCATAACCCCCGTTTCTGACTTTTATAGGGATAATTTTAAATTTTAGAGTTTTATTAGTTTAATAGTTTTTAATAATTATGTATTTTTGTATTTTTGTATGGTTTTAATAATGCCTGTGCGCTGCCCTGGGTCCTTTTTTAGGAGAAGGGCGGGGTATAAATTTGAAATAAATAAATAAATAAATAAATAAATATTATGGTCTGAAAATTGCAGGCCGACCTGAATGATTAAAAAAATCATTTCATCTTTCCAAGATAGTAATTATGTCTTTCCCATCAATCTGGCCTCCTTAGCATTTCATGCGCTGCTCCGATCCGAGGACATGATATTTTCTAAAATATCATGTATTCTCCAATTGCGTCTCTTACTCACTGACTACACAAACAAGCTTAGCCCAGCGAATCTATTTGCTCTTCAAGACACCTTTATTATCTGTCTATTTCCAAGTGCCATTTCGTGTTTTCTGCTGAGACTTAACAGCTCTGGAAAATTACACAGATAAATGTCAAAATGTGATCGAGGCCTTAATGAAGCTGTGTGGGCAAAGCAGCAATAACCTTTCTTTCAAATCCCTGTTAGAATAAACTAACTTGACCAAGGAAAGAATTCTTGGGAGGGATAATTATAGCATTTGCGGATGGAATCAATAAAACATAGGCTGGCTAGCTATGCAAATGCAGGACTGAAGGCTACTGAAGATGCTAAATTCTTTCGCTGATTGCAAGACAAGGAAAAAATATGAATACAGGAAGTGGTGGGATTCAGCCGGTTCGGCACGGTTCAAGTCACAGGGAATCTTCAATTTACGACCACAAAATTGAGCCCGAAATTAATGCTGCTAATGAGACGGTTGTTTCACGATCATTTTTTCCACCGTTGTTAAGTGAATCTGCACTTATTAATTTAGCAAGAGGGTGGTTACACGAATCGGGCTTCCCCATTGACTTTGCTTCTCGGAAGGTCAGAAAAGGCCACCACGTGACCCCGGGACACTGCAACAGTCATAAATATGAACCAGTTGCCAAGCATCTGAATTTTGATCACGTAACCATGGGGATGCTACAACGGTCGTAAGTATGAAACACAATCAGCAGTGAAGAAGGTCCACTGCAGTTTTTTAAAAAAAACTGTTTTCGAACCAGTGAAGTTTGGGTAATTGGAGGTGTGTTTTGGGAAGTCGTCTTATAAACAAAGCCCTTCTAAGATGAAGTTGCATTTAAATACAGCTTAGATAACAGCAGGCACCCGGGGGAAGTCAAAGAATTTCCAGCCTCTTCATCTGGGGGAAAAAAGCATTTCAAGAGAGTCGGATAAATTATTTAGAAAATGAATGACTCACAGGAAAGTAAGTGCTAAAATTCATAAAGCAGCCATGGATGATTTTCAACTAGAGTGGAAGTGAATGCACGAGGGATAAATTGGATTTTCAATGAATCTGCACTTCATTGGGGTTGGCATATGTTGGGAATATACCATATTTTTCAGAGTATAAGACGCACCTTTTCCACCCGCCTAAAAGAGGGTGAAAATTTGGGTGTGTCTCATGCATTGAATGTAGCCCCATCCACCCACCAGCCCCAACCCTTTGGCCTCTGCCTCCCAGCAATTTTCCTCTTGGCAGCAAATGGGGGCTTGCAGAGGCTTCAATAAGCTGTAGCAATCCCTGCAGCCTGAAACAGCTGATGATCGGGAGAAATTGAAAGTGGAACTTGCTGTTTGCTCCAGGTGGCAAATTGCTAGGAGGCAGATTTTTTTTTTCTTGTGCTAATCAGGCTGTTTGCTGCAAGGAGGTAAGTCAGTAACGATAAATGCCTATAGAATGTTCAAATGATTAAACTTATTTTTTAAAGACTGCTTTATTATTATTCTAGACAACTTAACAAAATGAATTTATTGTTTAAAATAAATGCTTGATTTGAAGAGGCCCACTGCTATTGTTTTAAAAAGTGCCATTCTTTTAAATAACAGAGAATAATGTATACTTCCAGAAAGCCACATCAATTTTAACAGCGTCTATACAAGTATAGCCTGAAATATAACACTACAAACAGTGTATATTATCTGTGCTGTTTGTTGCTAGGAGGCAAATTGCTGGGAGGCAGAGGCAGATATTTTCCCCTTGTTTTCCTCCCCAAAATCTAGGTGCGTCTTATACTTTGAAGCGTCTTATACTCCAAAAATATGGTACATGGTTAGGGTTACAACCAGTGGTTTAATAACCGGTTTGGTGATTGTGTGCTTTGAGGATATACAGTAGGTAAGGAAAGTGCAGGGGCGGGTAGGCAGGCTCACCTGATTGTTAGAGCGAACTGGTTTGTCCAAACCGGTCCGAAATGGCTGAATCCCACCCCTAGTTACAACCATTCATTTAGGGATTGTTCAAAGCTACAACGGAACTAAAAAGAATGACACATGACCAGTTTCTATACCTAACCCTAACCAACCCTGACAGTTAGAACAATTAACCTCTGGAACAGCTTGCCTCCAGAAGTTGTGAATGCCCCAACCCTGGAAGTCTTTAAAAAGATGTTAGATAGCCATTTGTCTGAAATGGTATAAGGTTCCTGCCCATGCAGGGAATTGGACTAGAAGACCTACAAGGTCCCTTCCAACTCTGCTATTGTATTGTATTGAATTATTACAGCATTCCCATGGGATCAAAAATTTGGTTGCTTGGCAACTGGCGTGTATTTATGCACTGTCCCAGGGTCATTCGTAACTTTCCCAGAAGCCTTTCCAATTAGTAAAGTCAATGGGGGAAACCAGATTTGCCTAACGACCACATGATTCACTTAATACTTGCAGCCATTCATTTAACGACGGTGTCGAGAAAGATCATTAAAGTGAGGTGCAACTTATTTAACAACTGCCTTTGCTTAGCAACAAAAAAAAATTGGGGCTCAATTGTGGTTGTAAATTGAAGATTACCGGCATGCAATATTTATTTTCCAGTGCTTACAGATATTTTAATTATACGCATACACCTTTATGGAGTCCTTGGTGCTCTCTGAACTTGGTTGTTTTCCCTGCAGTTTCATCTCCCCAATCAACAATCAACACCCAGATAATAGCAATAGCAGCGCTCTTTAAGTGGTTTGCCAAAATCAGCCTGTTGTCCCCAACAATCTGGTTCCTCATTTTACCGACCTCGGAAAGATAGAAGGCTTGAGTCAACCTTGAGCCGGTCAGGATCGAACTCCAGGCTGTGGGAAGAGTCAGCCTGCAAAACGGCATTCTAATCACTGCACCACCAGGGCTCAGCAGAGGAGAAATAATCAGAGCGCATAAGTAAAAATTAACACCAAGGTTAATACTGGACCATGAATCAGGCAGGAGACAATAGCCCAATCAAGGAACTATCAACTCAGAGAAACAATCAAACAATTAAAAAAAACACCCCACTCAAGAAATTACCAAGAAGAAAACAATACTCCCACCAAAACGAATAGGGTAAGCCAATTGTTTGTAAACGAAGAGCAAACCCCATTCCATCTAGCACCGATGACGTTACCTAGTTGGGTAATGAAATGTCTGCAAGAAAACAACCAAGCACAGAGAACACCAAGTACCCCAGAGTTCAATCTGAGCTACAAATCAATGGAATGAAATAGAATAGAATAGAATAGAATAGGGAGAATGGAGTGGAGTAGATTAGAGAGAATGGAATGGAATGGAGTGGAGTGAAGTGGAGTGGAGTAGAGAGAATGGAATGGAATGGAATAGAATAGAATAGAGAGAATGGAGTGGAGTGGAGTAGAGTAGAGTAGAGAGAATGGAATGGAATGGAATGGAATAGAATAGAATAGGGAGAATGGAGTGGAGTGGAGTAGAGAGAATGGAATGGAATGAAATAGAATAGAATAGAATAGAATAGGGAGAGTAGATTAGAGAGAATGGAATGGAATGGAGTGGAGTGGAGTAGAGAGAATGGAATGGAATGGAATAGAATAGAATAGAGAGAATGGAGTGGAGTGGAGTGGAGTAGAGTAGAGTAGAGAGAATGGAATGGAATGGAATGGAATAGGGAGAATGGAGTGGAGTGGAGTAGAGAGAATGGAATGGAATGGAATGGAATAGAATAGAATGGAATAAATCTGTGCCCTCAGGGTCACCTGAAAAGTGCCCAAATGGGTGTGAGAAGGTCTCACACCCATTTGCACACCACCCTCCGTCTAAAAATCCACGTGAAACCGAGCCGTGTTAAGAGACACCCCGATTGATCGGAAATGCGGCTCTCCCGAATGAACCAGGCTGATACCGATCCCACATATCTCCAGGGAACAGGCACTTCAATCTATAGCTATAGATTCTGCTTTCTTCGTTTCCTTTCCGAGATCTTCATTTCGGAGGCTTACTTACACCCGATGACAAGTCTTTGCGGTCAATGTCCACCGCCATAAACCTGAGAGAATCCATTTATATTTACACTTGGCTACAACAGCTGATCTGTCTTAAAGACAGGAAATAGATACGGCTAATTAGACGGACTCTCATCCCTGCACAACTGCAGCTCTGATAGCCCGAGGCTTCATGTTTATTGCAGGACCCATCTTTATAGGACACCATTCCCTGGTTTTCTCTAACACAGGGGTGTCAAACTCAAAGAAATGACGAAGGACAGGCCCTCTGTGCCTCTGCCAGCAAAAACGGAGCTCATCGGGCCGCAGGGAGCTCTGTTTTGGCTGGTAGAGGGTTGCAGGAGCCGTGGCAGAGTGCTTGTGCCTCTACAGGCACCTCCCAACACAAGTGACGTCATGTTAGCAACATCCTCTGGCCGCGGCCCTGCAGCCCCCGAGGTCCAAAACAATCCTGATGCGGCCCTCAATGTAATCGAGTTTGACACCCCTGCTCTAACACGTGTTGGGTGTGAATGTCCTGCTTTTCATGCTTCAATCCTTGTCTACACTGAATTAACAGTTCGTTTATGGTTATAAGTCACTTTTTTCAGTACAGTTGTAATTTCAAACCGCCACTAAACGAATGGTTGTAAGTCATAATAAATAATAAATAATAAATAAATAAATGATTTAATTTGTAAATCGCTCTCTCTCCCCGAAGGGACTCGAGGCGGTGCACAGGGAATTAAAAATACATATACAAACAACAAACATTATAATACAATTTAAAATGAATTAAACCTAGACCCTGCGCTAAAATCCCAAACTAACTAAAACTAATACCCCTAAAAATCCCTAATAAAACAGTTTGAAATATTCAGCTAGAGGTAAATGGGTCAATTAACCCAAGCCGGCCAGGCAGAAGAAGTGAGTTTTTAGTTTTTGACGAAAGGAGCGGAGGTCCGTAGTTGTTCTAATTTCGGGGGTAAGGTCGTTCCAGAGGGTTGGGCCCGCCACAGAGAAGGCCCTTCCCCTGGGCGTCGCCCGCTGGCATAGCCTAGTGGACGGCACCTGGAGAAGTCCCTCACTGTGGGAGCGAATCGGCCGAAGGGATGTATGGGGCAGGATGCGATCCCGCAAATACCTGCACCCAGTGGTGAAATTCAATTTTTTTACTACTGGTTTTGTGGGTGTGGCTTTGTGGGCGTGGTGTGGCTTGGTGGGTGTGGCTTGGTGGGTGTGGCAGGGGAAGCATACTGCAAAATCTCCATTCCTATCCAACTCTGGGGCCTGCCAGAGGTGGCAGTTGCTGGTTCTCTGAACTTGTCAAAATTTCCGCTACTGGTTCTCCAAAGTGGTTAGATTTCTAAAGTTGGAATCATATTTTAATTCGGTTTTAGCACAGGTTTTTTAGTCGAATAAGTTTTTAAAAAAAGTTTTATATGTTTGTATGTTTTTTAATATTCCTGTGCGCCGCCCTGGGTCCGTTTGGAGAAGGGCGGGGTATAAATTCAATAAAATCAAATCAAAATCAAATATTTTCTTGCACCCCACTGCGGTTAAAAAAAAAGTGACATGCTGCACCTCTTCATATAAGATTAGAAGTCACTAGTTCTCATAACTGAAATAGGATGAGGAGCAGCTGATGTATAGATTCCTGGCAGTTCTCCAATAGATAAAACCTGAGAACAATATATAAGAAGGAAAGAAACGCTAAGAGAACGGCAAGGAATTGAAAAATTCCCAGAAGCAGCGCAAAGCTTTCAGGGATGTCATATGCGCAAAAATTAATCTGTCTTTGAAACCCTGGTTAAATAGCACTCTGGTTTGCATAACTGGTAGAAACAGTAGCTCCCATGGTGGTATATCCATTACGGTAGCATGAAATGTGTCATGGTATTTGAAAAACCCAGTTTCTAAGATACTCAAGAGTTTAAAGAGGTTAATTGAGGAAAAATACTAATTTAGAGTGACAACTCCTCGGAGGAAGGAAGTGTCACCTTGCTCTCTAAACACCGGCAAGATAGCCAGTTAACAGAGTTGACTTTTCAATTTCACTTCCATAAATATCAAAGGCACACAAAGGAATGAAGCCGCTAGACCTCATGAATACTGAGCAGGGGACAATCTACGCCAGCGGTGTCAAACTCAAGGCCCAGGGCACAGTTCCAGCTTGCGCGGTTCAGTGGTGGGTTCCGAATCCTGTCAACAACCGGTACGCTGTGACGGGGCCAGGTGTGCTTATTGGACACATGCACTGTGCACCAGGGGTGGGTTCCTGCCAGTTTTAGCCTCTCCTATAGAAGAGGTTCCACAAATCTACAGGGCTGTTCAGAACCAGTTCCAGCTCCCTCCCACCACCCATCCGCACATCATCATGATGAAGAGCGAGAGGAGGAATTCTGGGAGTTGAAGTCCACAAGTCTTAAAGCTGTCAAGTTTGAACACCCCTGGGGTTTTTTTCTCTCTAAAGGGTGCAAGGGTCTTGTAACTTAACAGCTTTAAGACTTGCGTGCTTCAAATGCCAGAGTTCCTGAGCCAACATTTTGGTTGCCAAACAAGAGCATTGTTAAGTGAGTTTCACCACATTTTACAAGTTGGCCATGCCCACCCAATCACATACTGCCAAGCCACCCCCACTCGGTCACATGGCCAGCAAGCCACTCCCACCTGGTCACATGGCCAGCAAGCCACTCCCACCCAGTCACATGGCGGGCAAGCCACTCCCACAAAGCAGGCTACACTCACAGAAGAGATTCTAAAATTTTTTGAAACCAACCACAGCTGTGCACGCATGCGCATACCACCACCCAGCAACACACAACTGCTCGGCAAAGGTTGCGCAGGCGCCACACACTGTGCATCAATGCATAATTGGCCTGTTTGCATGAAAAAGCGGTAAGGAGGGCAAATGAGCCACCATTCTGGTAGGGTGGCTGCTGCTCGCAGCTACCACTGGTACGCCTGTACCGAGCTGTACCTCTCAGAACCCACCATTGGCACGGTCCTTAGATTCATCCTGTGGGGTTGCCCTGGAAACAGCGAAGGACCAGCCCACGATGCCTCTGCCAATGAAAATGGAGCTCGCGAGGGCCGCGGGCTCCCACGTACGCCATAGGTGCGCCATCACAGATCTAAGCTCAATGTTAACTGTAGATTGCCCAGCTCGTTCCGTCTTTGCAATTTTCAAAGGCATTCCAGAGCGGGTTTTTACATTTAGGTTAATCAATAAAGCTTGAATTATACGGGACGCATAATTGATTCCATGGTAAGGGAAGATAAAGGGGGAATATATCTCACAAAGGGAAACAGGATGGAGCATCAGGGTGAATATCAACCGCAGCTGAAGTTTAAATTTTTTTTTCTCGGTGCCTCGTTCGCAGTTCCTTTGTGCTCTAATTTAATGAAAACTCATGGAAATAAGAGGGGGGAAAAAGGCCGCCTACTTATCAGGGTCTCGAATTAGTAATAAAAAGGAGATTAACATAGTGTAGCTGCTCTTTAATAATATATTTTGTTGTTGCTTTAATAGATTGCTTTATTCCTCATCCGATATGGATATGCAATACTCCGTTGCTCTCTCGTACTAATTTGAAAGGACAGCCAACCTCTGCATGGGGCTGGTTAATTAATTACTTATAATGCCATCAAACACTGGAATCGAGGAGAACAGCTGGCACTAAATCAATATTCCAGAAATAATAATAAAGAAACAAATGCCTGTAGCTCAATCGGCGCCTTTTCAAATCATTTCAGACATACACCAGAACTGCAGTGAAAGAAAAAGCCGATTAAAAAAAAAAAAAATCAAATCTAAGCAATTCTCTTTGTTATGTTTTTGGACCGTATTAGCTTTTTAACTTCCTCAATACTGGTAGACAGGGGTGAACTCTTGGGGGTTCACAGGGGTTCGGGAGGACCTCTAGCTAAGATTCGATGCAGTTCGGAGAACCCTCAAATCCCGGTCCTGGCTGGCCCTGCCCACCCACCCCTCCCAGGAGTCCCCACACGGCCTGTTTTGGATGCAGGTAAGTGCAGGGTGCACACGGAAGCTCGGGGAGAGCAAAAAAATGGGCCTCTTGGAAGTTTGGGAAACTGGGGAGCCTGGGGAGGGCCATTTTCACTCTCCTGGAGGCTCGAGGAAACTTTCCGGAGCAGTGGTGAAATCATTTTTTTTTACTACCAGTTCAGTGGGCGTGGCTTGGTGGGCGTGGAAGGGGAAGGATATTGCAAAATTTCCCACCCTACTCTGGGGCTAGAGGTGGCATTTGCTGGTTTTCCGAACTACTCAATTTTTCCGCTACCGGTTCTCTGAACTACTCAAAATTTCTGCTACTGGTTCTCTGAACTACTCAAAATTTCAACTACCGGTTCTCTGAACTACTCAAAATTTCCACTACCGGTTCTCTGAACTACTCAAAATTTCCACTACCGGTTCTCCGAACTACTCAAAATTTCTACTACTGGTTCTCTGAACTACTCAAAATTTCAACTACCGGTTCTCTGAACTACTCAAAATTTCTGTTACCGGTTCTCCAGAACCTGCTGGATTTCACCACTGTTCCGGGGCCCGGGAAGGGAAACACTGTCCCCCATCCTCAATAGTGCAGGAGGCCAACTTGGCCACACCTACCATGGCCATGGCCCATCCAGCAACTGGGCAGAGAACCCCTTGCTACAATTTTTGAAGTCCACCCCTGCTGGTAGACCTCGACTTACAACCACAACAGAGCCCAAAATTTGTGTTGCTAAGCAAGGCAGTTGATAAGTGAATTTTGCCCCCGTTTTACGACTTTCTGGCCATAGTTGTTAAGTGAATCACTACAGTTTTTAAATCAGTGACATACTGTGGAAAAGAAGGCGGGGCTTGAACGGTGTGGTCACGGCTGCTGTAGTTAGAAAGCCAATAGGTTTTTTCTTTCATTTTCTTTAGAAGTCATTATAGCCTTCCTTCCTTCCTTCCTTCCTTCCTTCCTTCCTTCCTTCCTTCCTTCCTTCCTTCCTTCCTTCCTTCCTTCCAGTGGTGGGTTCCAATCCCGTTCCAATTGGTACGGTACGGTGAAGCGCTGAAGACTTAAAAGACCAATAAGGAGCTCGGGCGGGCGGGTGGGCGGTACCGGGGCATTCTGCTTGCAACCCACCCCTTCCTTCCTTCCTTCCTTCCTTCCTTCCTTCCTTCCTTCCTTCCTTCCTGCCTGCCTGCCTGCCTGCCTGCCTGCCTGCCTGCCTGCCTGCCTGCCTGCCTTTTCTTCTTTTCCCTTCCCTCTTCATTCTTTTTTCTTCTTTCCCCCTCTTTCCTTATTTTTCCTTCCTGGCTCTCTTCCCATCTTTTTCTTTCCTCTTTCCCCTCTCTCCTTTTGTCTTCTTTTTACTTTGTTTTGCTAGCCCTTTGCCAAGGAACGAGTCCCTTCGGGGAGAGTGGCGTGGTATATAAATTTAATAAAATGAAAAATGAAACGAAATGATTGATCAACACTTGGTTGATCCAAAAAATATTGGACTCCGTTCTTGCAAAAAAAACAACAACAACCCAGGTAATTAACAAAACTCCGCAGTTATGGACGAAGCCGCTAAATACCATTCTGCTTATTTACACTGATATTTTAAACCATTAAGATGGATAATATTTATTTTATTAAATATTCAATAGCTTCGGCTAGTTAAGAGTGTAAACAATCTTCTTAATCGCCATTCCATAAATACCACAATGTAGGAGGTAAGCGCTTCCTTGCCTTGCTGTATGGCTACGATGGGGACCAGAATTTCCACTGCTGAGCAAGACAGTTGTTAAGTGAGTCACGCCAACTCGATGACCTTTTCTTTTGGCCACACTTGTTAAGCAAGGTGCGGCAGCTGTTAAGCGAATCGTGTGGTCATTAAGTGAATTCGGCTAGACTTTGCCTGTTGAAAGCCAACTCAGAAGGTTGCAACTAGTGAACACATGATCCCCAAGACATTGCAACCATAATAAATACCTACCGGTTGCTAAGCACCCACATTCTGATCACATGTCCCTGAGGATTCTGTGACAGCTGTAATTGCGAGGACTGGTTGTAAGTCAATTTTTCAGGGCTGATGTAATTTCAAATGGTTTTAAGTGGAAGCCTACTTGTATGCTATCTGTATATACTATGCTTTATACCACCTGTATATAATAGAGAGTAGAGCAGAGCAGAGCAGAGTAGAGAGATGGATAGACATTTTAGAATAGAATAGAATAGAATAGAATGGAATGGAATGGAATAGGAATAGAATGGAAGGGAATAGGAATACAGAACAGAATAGAATAGAATAGAATAACAGAGTTGGAAGGGACCTTGCAGGGACCTCTCCATTTGGGAGAGAGGGCGGTGTTATTTATTATTATTATTATTTTATTAGATTTCTAGACCGCCCCCTCTCCCCGAAGGGACTCGGGGCGGTGTACAGGTAAAAAATTAAAATTATGACATCAACATTACATATAAACTAAAATCGAATTAAATAATCCCCTGTACAAATTTATAAAAATTAAAAACTTAACCTTAAAACCTAATCACATAATTTAAAATTACAAACTGAGGCGGGAAGCATGGAATTAGCCCAGGCCGGCTAGTTGAAACAGGTGGGTTTTGAGTTTCTGGCGGAAGGAGCGGAGGTCCGTGGTCATTCTAATGTCAGGGGGAAGGTCATTCCAGAGGGTCGGGCCCATCACAGAGAAGGCCCTTCCCCTGGGTGTCGCCCGCTGGCATTGCCTAGTGGACGGCACCCGGAGAAGTCCCTCTCTGTGAGAGCGAATCGGCCGAAGGGATGTATGGGGTAGGATACGATCCCGCAAATAACTAGGTCCTGTGCCATGGAGCGCTTTGAAGATAATAACCAACACTTTGAAACGCACCCAAAAGGCCACAGGCAGCCAGTGTAGCCCGCGCAGGAGTGGTGTTACGTGGGAGTATCTAGTGACTCCCAGGACTGCCCGCGCGGCCGCATTCTGGACCAGCTGCAGCCTTCGGGTGCATCTCAAGGGGAGCCCCATGTAGAGAGCGTTACAGTAGTCTAGACGGGACGTATAGAAGTACGAACAAATAAATGAATAAATAAAATAAATAAAGGTCTTCTAGTCTAACCCCCTGCCTAGGCAAGAAACCCTACACCACTTCAGACAAATGGTTGTCCAACATCTTCTTAAAAACGTCCAGTGGTAGGTGCTCCAAACACTGCAGGTTTTCAAGAAGAGATTGGACAACCATTTGTCTGAAATGTTATAGGGTTTCCTGCCTGAGCAGGGGGCTGGACTAGCAGACCTCTAAAGTCCCTTCCAACTCTGCTACTCTGTTAATACAAGATAGTTGATTAGATGTTGTTTTTGCTGACCCATATATCTGGGCCCCCTAGCTAACATATTTTGACAGTGTGAGGCCAAGTGAAATGAGGGCATTCAACGTTTTCTGGGTCCCATTTGGCAGCTAATTGGTTTGCCAAGAGAAATTTAAATCCAAAATTTGAGTTACTGAAAAAGGAGAACTAAATTTTATCGGATTTACATTTCATAAACATTGAAATACTTAAAATTAAACTTCAATGGACTCCTTCAAAGGACACACGTCTAATGCAATTCCTTGCCAGTTATATATTTAATAATTCCCCCCCTCCCCCTTAGATCCTATTACAGATTGCAATTCAGTTAATTAATATTTTTGGATGTCTCTGGGGGCTTTGCCCAAAAAGTTTGAAGAGCAATGTTGAATTCTGATGATGTCACGTCTAAATGTCCACAAAGAAGCATCAAGTGGGAAAACTAAAGCTGGTTGGATTTAGCAGAAATCCTGTGACTTTTAAGGGAGATTATTGCAATTAAAAAACAGAGCTGTTAATTACACCCACATCTACCAAGCAATAAAAAAAGTGGGAACAGCATTAGGAAAGCAAAACCATCTACATAGGTCCCTTTGGTCTCTTGAGCTTCTTCTCACTGTCTCCAAGAGTTTCCACTTCTAAACAAACTTAAACTTCTCAACTCAGTTTATCGACCAACCCTTCAGACTAAGTTCCATCAATCAATCAATCAATCAATCAATCAATCAATCAATCAATCAATCAATCAATCAATCAGAATAGAGCTGGAAGGGACCTTGGTGGTCTTCTAGTCCAACCTCCTGCTCAAGCAGGAGAACCTATACGATTTCAGACAAATAACTTTCCAGTCTCTTCTTAAAAACTTCCAGTGTTGGGGCATTCACAACTTCTGGAGGCAAGCCATTCCACTGGTTAATTTTCCTCGCTTCCTTAATTCCAAGTTGCTTTTCTACTTGATTGGTTTCCATCCATTGTTTCTTTGTCCTGCCCTCTGGTGCTTTGGAAAATAAGGAGACCCCCTCCTCTTTGTGGCAGCATCTCAAAAACTGGAATATTGCAATCATGTCCCTCGGTCACCTAGTCCTTCTTTTCTCTAGACTAGCTAAACTCAAATCCTGCAACTGTTCTTCACATAGAATAGAATAACAGAGTTGGGAGGGACTTTGGAGGTCTTCTAGTCCAACCCCCTGCGTAGGCAGGAAACCCTACACCAAGTGGCTATCCAACATCTTCTTAAAAACTTCCAGTGTTGGAGCATTCACAACTTCTGGAGGCAAGTTGTTCCATTGATGAATTGTTCTAACTGTCAGGAAATTCCTCCTCAGTTCTAAGTTGCTTCTCTCCTTGATTAGTTTCCACCCATTGTTTCTTGTCCTGCCCTCAGGTGCTTTGGAGAATAGCTTGAATCCCTCTTTTTTGTGGCAACCCCTGAGATACTGGAAGACCGCTATCATGTCTCCCCTGGTTCTTCTTTTCATTAAACTAGACATACCCAGCTTCATATGGTTCATATTTCCATCACATACTTGGGCTGTCCATCAATCTTTTGTTTCCCCTGGGTGTAACGTCACACTTGCCTGTGGATTTGGTCTTGTATGACTTTTTAAGATATCGAAACCTCAACCTAGCTTCTCTTAAGCTTCCCACAATTAGCAGTAACACTATACGGCAGGGGTCTTCAACCTTTGCAACTTTAAGTCTGAAGGACTTCAGGTCCCAGAATTCTCCAGCCAGCAAAGCTGGCTGGAGAAGTCTGGGAGCTGAAGTCCTTCAGACTTAAAGTTGCAAAGGTTGGAGACCCCTGCTATACGGGATTCCGAGAAGGAAACATCGTCTCAAGCCAAACGCATGGAAAGGTGATCCAGGCAGCCCATTTGCATGAGAAAATATGCCCGTTGTGAAAACACTGTGGACAGGCAAATCCATGAAGGATTCCCACAGTTCCCGGCACATAGATGCTCTGGAAGCTACCCCCGGGATTTTCCTAGGCACAGACTAAGCTTCGTAACGGGAAGCGATGGCTACATAGATCCGCGTGGCCTGCCGAGACAACCTGCGAATCAGCTGTTCCCAGCCTTCGTGGCTGCCTCCATGGTCCAGAGAGACTCGTTTCACAAGTGTCAGCGCACTGAGCAAAGTGCCTCTTTGGATGCTCGGCGCAGCCCTGAAAGCACCCCATGTAGTTGGAAGCAATTAGCTACGTCCCCCATGCAAACCGTTCACAGATTTATCCCATTATTAAAGCCTGGCGAAACATCTGCTAGGACCCCCTGGAACAAGGCAGCGATAAAGGGGAATGCGCAGCCCTTACCTCGCCTGCTAGGATTTTCACAGGAGTTGGCAGCCAGCGCGGGATAGCAATAAGTGTTCGTTTGTTTTAATAGCGCAGAGTTGGATTCAAAGCGGAGGAGTATTTTTATAGGGGTTGTTTGTCAGCCCTTGCAGGTGGTCGAGATAAGAAGCACCAACCATGAGTACTAGTGCTACCTTTGTTGTAAGGCAGGGGTGTCCCAACTTGGGAACTTTAAGTCTTGTGGACTTCACCTCCCAGAATTCTGGGAATTGAAGTCCACCAGTCTTAAAGTTCCCAAGTTGGGACACCCCCTGCTGTAAGGTTTTAATAACTGAATTTTGCAAGTCTGAAAGTATATTTCTCGTCTTTGGATGATATGGTCCATCCCTTCTTGGGAATTTGTTTATTTATATCCCGCCTTCATTGTTTTTTAGAAATAACTCAAGACGGTGAACACGCCTAGTGTTGCTCCTTCCTTCTTCTGTTTTCCACACAACAACAACCCTGTGGAATGTATTGGGCTAAAAGAGAGAGTGGCCCAAGATCACTCAGCTGGCCCAAGATCACTTAGCTGGACTAGAACTCACCTTCTCCTGGTGATTGGCTCAAAGTCACTCAACTAGCTTTCATGGCTAAGGCAGGACTATAACTCACCATCTCCTGGTGATTGGCTCAAAGTCATCCAACTGGCTTTCATGCCTAAGGCGGGACTATAACTCACCATCTCCTGGTGATTGGCTCAAAGACACCCAACTGGCTTTCATGCCTAAGGCGGGACTAGAACTCACCATCTCCTGGTGATTGGCTCGAAGACACCCAACTGGCTTTCATGCCTAAGGCGGGACTAGAACTCACCATCTCCTGGTGATTGGCTCGAAGTCACCCAACTGGCTTTCATGCCTAAGGCAGGACTAGAACTCACCATCTCCTGGTGATTGGCTCAAAGTCACCCAACTGGCTTTCATGCCTAAGGCAGGAATACAACTCACCATCTGCTGGTGATTGGCTCAAAGACACCCAACTGGCTTTCATGCCTAAGGCAGGACTACAACTCACCATCTCCTGGTGATTGGCTCAAAGTCACCCAACTGGCTTTCATGCCTAAGGCGGGACTACAACTCACCATCTCCTGGTGATTGGCTCAAAGACACCCAACTGGCTTTCATGCCTAAGGCAGGACTACAACTCACCATCTCCTGGTGATTGGCTCAAAGACACCCAACTGGCTTTCATGCCTAAGGCGGGACTAGAACTCACCATCTCCAGGTGATTGGCTCAAAGTCACTCAACTAGCTTTCATGCCTAAGGTGGGAGTAGAACTCACCGTCTCCTGGTTTCTACATCTGGCTCTGCTCCGTGCACATGCGCGAAAGCCCCGATCAGCTCAAATACAGGTAAGGAGGGTGGGCCCTCCAGAGCACCGTACTAGAACGGTACCTGGTGCACCCAGCAGGCACCAATCCTCCCATTCCGAGGTGTATCAGTCGTATCCCACCACTCATCTCCACCCATTATAAACCTGAGTTTTCCGGTGTTTGACTCATTGGACTCATCGAACGCATTGACTGCATTTTGTGGAAGTTATTTTGTTTCTCTCAACAGAGTTCCGGGAGGATGCCGTTTTATACGACACAGAATAAAATTAGAAAAGCAGCGTCCCCAATGAATGCTTCTAGGTCAGGGATGGCGAACCTTTTTTGCCTCAGGTGCATAAAGCACGCGCTTGTGCACCATTGCATGTACTCGGGTGCCCACCCCCATAATTTAATCCCTCCCATACCATGCCCCCTGTGCATGCGTGCGTGACACCACACCCTGCTGCCCCACGCATGCATACACAACTTTCTTGGAGCCTGGGTAGGGCAAAAACACCCCGCTTCCCAGAGGCCCTCCAGAGGCCGGAAACAGCCCATTTTCCAACTTCTGATGGGTCTAGTAAGTCCATTTTTCGCTCTCTGGAGGCTTCAGGAGGCTTTCCTGAAGCTCCCTAAGGACCAAAAAACTGCTGAAAATCAAGGCTGAAAATCAGCTGGCCAGCATGCTGGAGCTGACAGGGCAACACCTCGCATGCCCTCAGAAATGGCTCTGCGTGCCACCTGTGGCATGCGTGCCATAGGTTCGCCATCATGGCTCTAGGTTACAAAAGAAGGGGTTTTATTGCTATTCTAACTCTCAAAATGCTGCTCTTAACTGGATCGTCTTCCAAGAGCCGAGAACTGTTTCCTGGAGTCTTCTGAATTCACTTGGTACTCGTCGGACGTGCCGCTAGTGATGTCCCCACTTCCGGCGTGCCCTTACAGTATTTAACACCACTTTTCATTGATACCTGCTCATTTTGGAAGGTGGAACAAATTTACTGCGGTCAGGGTGCATTAAGTATGTTAACCCATGCATGAACTGTAACTCGCCATTTGAAAAAGGAAGATTATTTCATTAGATGGGTGTCATCTTGTGATAAATACCCCAAGCCCGTCGTTTTCTTAAAGATACAGTTGTTTTTGCAAGCTGCTTGGTGATTTTCTTACATACATGTTGTGACCCAGCCGGCTCCGGATGAGTTGCTGATGGACTCTTCTAGCGAGGAACCCTATGAGTCTGCTCTGGAGGAGGTGGGAGGCCTTGGGGAGTGCTCAGAGTCAAAGTAGGAACCAGAGAGGCTGGTTGGCCACCAGGAGCCGCCTGGGTCATGGAGCAGTGGGGAGGATCAAAGGCAGTTTATCCATGATGCAAGAGTGAGCAGAGCTGAGAGGCGGAGGCAGCAATTACGTCGTAGGCAGGCTCACAGACGGTGATTAAGCATCAGGTGGTTGTTGAGTGGCCCTTCCCAAGACAGCTTATAGGTGAGACATTGGGAGGGGACATTTGCAGGAAACAACCATTCGGAATTAGTATTCAAGAAAGTCTGTGCCTTCTAGTCGTGTTTGGGATTACGTGAGTTGTCTGGGCTCGTTATCTCGTAATTAAGCAGTGGCAAACAGCCAAGCCTGTGCTCTGGGCTATTCACAGGCAATAGGACAGAACACATACATCCTGTCAAAAGTTCTCTTCCTAGCATTTCCAATTCCCAAGGCATCACATCCAACAGCAATGGGCCAGAATCTCTTGCTGAAGGGGAGATGAGAACCCCGAGTAAACAGCCCGTGGACGCTGAAGGTCTGGTGTATGTGCTGTTGGACTCTGATTGTGAGATTATGTCTCTTTCCATACTGGACCCATGTGTTACCTGCAAAAGGTCAACTTCACTGTGGGGTCCTAAACCCTCTCTGGGCTTGGTTCTTTTCCTGCAGATGTTTCATTATTAAATTAGGTGGCACCTTCAGTGAGTACTGATGATGTTACCTAGTTGGGTAATGAAATGTCTGCAAGAAAACTATGAAGCTCAGAAGGCACCAAGAACCCCTCATTTCAACCCTGAGCTATAAATATTGATAAGATAAGGGGATGGGATGGAATCGAATGTAAAAATTGGAATGGAATGAAATAGAACAGAATAAAATAGAATAGAAAATATGGAATGGAATAGAATAAGATAGAAAATATGGAATGGAATGGAACAGAATAGAATAGAATAGAAAATATGGAATGGAATAGAATGGAATAGAATAGAAAATATGGAATGGAATGGAATAGAAAATATGGAATGGAATAGAATGGAACAGAATAAAATAGAATAGAAAATATGGAATGGAATAGAATGGAATAGAATAGAAAATATGGAATGGAATAGAATAGAAGAATAAAATAGAATAGAAAATATGGAATGGAATGGAATGGAATGGAATAGAATAGAAAATATGGAATGGAATGGAATAGAATGGAACAGAATAAAATAGAATAGAAAATATGGAATGGAATAGAATAGAACAGAATAAAATAAAATAGAATAGAAAATATGGAATGGAATGGAATAGAATAGAAAATATGGAATGGAACAGAACAGAACAGAACAGAACAGAATAGAATATGCAATGGAATTGAATGGAATAGAATAGAATAGATTGGCAACTGACTCACATTTATGACGGTTGCAGTGTCCCGGGGTCATGTGATCCTCTTTTACAAAGTCAATTGAAAAGCCACATTCACTTAACAACCGTGCTGCAGTGATTCACTGAACAACGGTGGCAAGAAAGGTCATACGCTGTTGCAAAACTCACTTAACAATTGTCTTGCTTAGCAACAGAAATTTGTAACTGGCTCGATTGTGGCCATAAGCCGAGGACTCCCTCTGCTAGGAAGAGCATTACGGGAAGGGTAAAATGGTGACAACTTCCCTTCTGCTCACTGGAGCAATTTAAAGCAATAGAGGATCCATGGAATCAAATAACCACAATGTGATCTAGCGGCCTGAGAAGCTGTAAATAGAATAGCTTTGGGAACTGTTTCCATTTGGATCCTTGTTTATTTATTTTTTTTATTTTTCCATTCGTCCGACAAAGGATACGTCTGTAAATAAAGGCAATGGGTACCCTCGTTAACCTCTCTAGTTCTCTCTTGTCTGACCCAGTTACTGCCAATTATCTTTCATCCATTCCACATCACAAGGACACGGCGTTAAGTGCACTTGTAAAAAAACAACAACGGCATTGACTGTTGCCGAACAAAAGCGACGGGACTTTTTTTATATACGCAAAAAAAAAAAAAAAAAACCCACATCAAAGGACCGCAACAATCGTTGAAGGATAGGACCAAAAAATTTATTGTTCGGTCGCTAAGCCATGCCCGACGCTTCCTGATCCATTTGTCTGAAACGGTATAGGGGTTCCTGCCTAGGCAGGGGGTTGGACTAGAAGACCTCCAAGGTCCCTTCCAACTCTGTTATTGTTTAATACAATACAATAGCAGAGTTGGAAGAGACCTTGGAGGTCATCTAGTCCAACTCCCTGCCAATAATTGTATTATTGATCCCATGGACTACAAATCATCAAGGGGCCCCCTATCCTCCACGGTCTCCTGTAGTTTGCACAAATTCATATTCTTTGTGTTGATGACACTATCGAACCAGGGGTGGGATTGAAAAAATTTAGTAACTGGTCCTCTGCCCGGTTGCTGGGTGGGCGTGGCCTACTCAGCCTCCTGCACCATGGTGGGAGGAGCGTTTTTGTTCTCCCCAGGCTCTGGAGGTTTTCTCGGGCCCCGGGAGGGCAAAAACGGCCTGCCCCGGGCTCCGGAGGCCCTCTGGAGGGCAGAAACAGGCCCGTTTCCAGACCCCCAGGAAGCCTGTTTTTCACCCTCCCAGAGTCTCTGCGTTGGCCCTGCACTTACGTGACATCCAAAACGGGCCACATAGAGACTCCTGGGGAGATGGAGCAGAGTGGGTGTGGCCAGCCAGTCCTCGAAAGTACTGGTTCGGTGAACCAGATGTAAAATTAGAATCTGGTTCGTCCGAACCGGCTAAATCTCACCCCTGTATCTAACCATCTCATCTCTCTGCTGTCCTCCTTCTCCTTCTGCCTCCCACCCTTTCCAACCTCAGGGTCTTTTCCAAGGAGTCCTCTCTTCTAATTTGTTGGCCAAAGTATCTGAGCTTCAGCTTCAGGATCTGTCCTTCCAAAGGACAATCAGGGTTGATTTTTCTTTAGGATCGGCTGATTGGATCTCCTTGCACTTCCCAACAGTATTCTCCAGCACCACAATTAAAAAAAACAACCATTGGGAAAATGGGAACTCAGCAAAGGACTGAAAGGATCATCTAGTCCAGGGGTCTGCAAAGTTGGCTCTTTGAAGACTGGAGGACTTCAACTCCCAGAGTTCCCCAGTCAGCATAGCTGGCTGGGGAATTCTGGGAGTTGAAGTCCACCAGTCTTAAAAGAGCCGACTTTGCAGACCCCTGATCTAGTCCAAACCTTTGTGATAGGCAGGACATCCAATTAAATCTGCTTATTTACTTCTAGTTGATTTTATCCTTTTGTCCTGTTCGTTTTGTACTTGAGTAATGTCCTCAAAGGGTCCAGTTTAAAACAAAGGGAATGGGAAAATGTAGGTTAGAGATAATTAAAAAGAGAAAAATGTAGAATGTCATTGGAAATGCATATCGCGGCAGGTTCAAATTTTTAAAGAACTTGAGTATTCCCAAGTGGATGCAAAAAATCGGGTGGAAGGAGCTATATCTGAATATGCAAGAAAATTGAAACAAAAAGTTAATTTTTGTCCCCGATCTTTGCCACGGAATATTTGTTACTACTTGATATGCGAACGGCATGACCCAAAGCTCAGTGGGAACTGCATGTAGATTGGTTGGAGGGCAATCCAGGTTCATTTTTAGCATCTTTAATCAGGAGATTTTAAGGCGAGAAACGAGCCCTTCCTGAGATATTCAACACATTACAAAATATACATTGTCCATGCACGTAATCAATATACACGTAGCCGCCAATTTATGGAGAGAGAATAGATATATTGATAGATGATAGATGATGATAGATAGATGATAGCCAGAGAAATAGATGAGATGGAGAGTGAGATACAGTAGATAAAATAGATAGATAGATACGATTGATGGATAGATGGATAGATGGATGGATGGATGGATGGATTACAGGATGAGAGAGA
Organism: Rhabdophis nuchalis; assembly: GCA_039707465.1. Taxonomy (NCBI): domain Eukaryota; kingdom Metazoa; phylum Chordata; class Lepidosauria; order Squamata; family Natricidae; genus Rhabdophis; species Rhabdophis nuchalis. The sequence continues at coordinate 115,744,427 of CM077648.1, forward strand.
TTCGGTAGATAGAGAGATTGACAGATGATAGATAGATAAATAAAGATAAATAGATACAATAGATAGGTAGATAAATGATAGAAGTTAGCCAAATACGACCGATAGATGTGGATGATAGATGAGATAGAGAGTGAGATGCGGTATAGATAGAGAGATAGAGAGATAGATAGAGAGATAGATAGATAGATAGATAGATAGATAGATAGATAGATGATAGTTGATAATAGATAGATGATAGAGAGAGATACAATGGACAGATAGATGCTAGATGATAAATAGATGAGAGAGAGATTCAGTAGATGGATGGATGGATGGATGGACAGATAGATAGAGTAAGATAGGTAGGTAGGTAGTAGGTAGATAGGTAGGTAGGTAGTAGGTAGATAGGTAGGTACTGTAGATAGAAAGAAAGAAAGAAAGATAGATAGATATAGATAGATAGATAGATAGATAGATAGATAGATAGATAGATAGATAGATAACAGTTGGTAATAGATAGATGATAGAGAGAGATACAATGGACAGATAGATGCTAGATAAATAGATGAGAGAGAGATTCAGTAGAGGGATGGATGGATGGATGGATGGACAGACAGATAGATAAAGATAGGTAGGTAGGCAGGCAGGCAGGCAGGCAGGCAGGCAGGATGGAGAAAAGACAGATTTGTCCTTCTTTAAAATTCTGGTGCTACACCAAACCTCCAAGCTTTCTCAAGGTTACAGGAAGAGGCAGATATGTGTCAGCTCCTGCTAGCCTCTTGGCTGTAATCAGTCTGCTCCTTGAATCTAACATTTGTTCATGATAGATAAGTGCTTCCTAACCACCCCTTCAGTTATCTTCGCTTGTCACTCACTTCTTCTTAAGCGATTGTTCTGCTTCGACCCATTTGTACCATTCTTCGGGGAGGACACCGAAGCAAAACTGGAGCTGAGGAACGTCACCTCCCCCCCCCATTGAACCATGTTCAAATCCTACCGCTTCTCTTAGCAGTGGCCTCACCCGTTCCCTTTCTTTTACTGCTGGAAGAAGAGCCCTGAAAAATGCAGGCAATGACCCAGGACCCAAAATGCAGCTTGCCCTGCTAATGTTGGTGAGCATGGGATAGGACCCCAGTAATCACAGTCTGGGGTTTTTGGGGGGAGTCCTATCATACTTTTGAATGTAAACAGTCGTAAGTGTCAGGCCTGGAAGCCATCTTTTCTTTTTAGGGACATTGCATACTTTCTATTATTCTACTATGCATTTTCTATTGTGGGAAAATGGGAGGGGGGGATGGTAGGGAATTAGATGATATGTAGCCATAACAACATTCTTTCTAGAAAGTCAAGGTCATCCTTTGTCTCTGCCCTTGGCCGGAACTGGATGGGTGGAAGCTGCCCACGTGGCAATGGAAGATTGGACCATATGATGGACTTATGGGTGTGGGGGGGGGAGGATCTTGTATTTTCAATTGGGTGGGGAAAACCGGGAAGCTTTCAGATTCAGGTTTTCTCAGATGTGCCAACATGGCTCTCTTCGTAAATTGGAACTTTGAGGAATACATTGCCTCGGACTCTGATTTAATTTTGGATGCTATTTGGAGACCCTGACATTCACCCGAATTGATAGTAAGTCAAGAACGAGCTGTAGTGCATTTACTTCTACAGAAGGATCCATCTCTTTGTGTCTCTGAATGACGCATCCTTCTCTCGTTCAATTGAAGGTCCAATAATAGGCATGGGACTCACACCAGATTTTGGGTGTACAGGTAAAATCCTTGACTTACAACTACAATTGAGCTCCAAATTTCTGTTGCTAAGAAAGACAGTTGTTATTGACAATGGATCGGCCCATGATGGGTTGCTGACATGCCGGCGTAGACCACTGCCAATCCACTGACTGGGGTTGGGGGCTTCTGTTTTATGACATAATCATGTGGTGAAAGGCCAAAGGCAATTCAGCCGGTTCACACCGGTTCAGGCGAACCGATTGTTAAATTAACACACACACCCTCGCTATCAAAGTGGATCTTGGGCGCTGCGCTGCAAGGGAGAAACAGGCAACAGAGTAGGTGGGCGTGAGGAAAGAAGAACGCTTTCCCTCTTTCTTCTCCCTGCTCCTCCCCCTTCCCTCATGCCCGCCTCTCCATTGCAGCGCAGCGTCCCTTTTGATAGTGTGTGTCTGTGTGTGTAATTTAACAACTGGTTTGCCCAGGGTCAGGTTGGCCATTGCGGGAGGCTCGTCCTGCATGTGTGGCAGAGCTGGAGGACAGGGATGGGTTCCCACAACCACCAACCTGACCCTGGGCAAACCGGTTGTTAAATTATTTGAATCCCGCCACTGGCCGAAGGCCCATCCTGGTTGACGGCAATAGAAATGGGCTTTTCCTTCTGTTTGATGTGCGCCATTCTCTGCCGGAGTAATTACATTTGATCTGATTCCTGGAATAACTTCAATTTTGAGTTCTTTGCTCCCTTTGGGACAGCCGAGTGAGATGCCTCTGGAAATAACGGCACCGCGTGGCACCAATTGCTCTCTCTTTATTGCACGGCATATTCCCTTTCGAAAAGTAAAGTCGGAGGAGAGTGGTCAGTTGGGGGAGGAATGTTAATAAAATCCGTATGATGTTCTCTATTATTCCCCCTCCTTTGTTTTGACAAATGACCACCTTATTGTATTTTATTTTCTCTTATATTGCCAGGTTGATTAACACGGGTGAGGTCACAGTGCAAACTACCCCCTGAGTTAATAACATACAATTTTTGTAATACCCTGTTCACATTATGTACAGGAAGAAACCCCAGTAGGGCTGAACCTAATGGCCTGATTCCCGTACCGTCTTTAACTTAATTTGGTCTTGGTTAGGATATTTGATATATGGTTTTCTCAGTTGCCATGGATGGCTGTGAAGGTTGGACCATAAGGAAGGCTGAGCGCCAAAGAATGGAGGCCTTTGAACTCTGGTGCTGGAGAAGACTCCTGCATTGAGTCCCTTGGATTGCAAGGCCATCAAAGCGGTCAGTCCTAGAGGAGATCAACCCTGACTGCTCTTTAGAAGGCCAGATCCTGAAGAGGAAACTCAAAGACTTTGGCCACCTAATGAGAAGGAAGGACTCCCTGGAGAAGAGCCTCGTGCTGGGAAAGATGGAGGGCAAAAGAAGAAGAAGGGGACGGCAGAGAAGGAGGTGGCTGGATGAAGACACTGAAGCAGTCGGTGTGAGCTTCAATGGACTCCAGAGGATGGTAGAGGACAGGAAGGCCTGGAGGAACGTTGCGATGGGTCGGACACGACTTCTCAACTAACACAACAATCTCTTTTCTCTCTTTCTTTCTCTTCTCTTTCTCACTCTCTTTCTCTCTGTCTCTTTTTTCTCTCTCCTCTCCTTCTTTCTCTCGCCTTCTCTCCGCCTTTTTACCTTTTCTCTTTTTCTTCTCTTTCCCTGTCTCGGTAGAAGGCAGGAAGGTCTGGAGGAACGTTGCCCATGGGGTCGCGATGGGTCGGACACGGCTTGGCAACTAACAACAAGGGCATTTGTAGAAGTAAACAAAATGCCCATCAATTTATCCTGTTAGGATATCTAGTTAGGATATCTATCAGAATAGCGTTATATAGGCAGTCCACGACTTATAACAATTGATCTAGCGATGGTTTGTAATTACAACGGCACTGAAAAATGTGACTTAGGACCATTTTCCACACTTATAACCATTGCAGCATCCCCATGGTCACAAGATCAAAATTGGGACACTTGGCAACTGACTCATGTTTACGACGGTTGCAGTGTTCCGGGCTCACATGACCCCCTTTTGTGACCAGATTCTCATAAACAAAGTCAATGGGGAAGTCAGATTCACTTAACAACCCTCTTACCAACTTAACAATCGTAGTGATTTCCTTAACAACCGTGGCAAGGAAGGTTTATAGGGGGGAAATGTCTGGACCAAATTTCTAATGTTGGATTTTCCCTCTTACCAGAGGGAGCCCCCTTGTGGAGTACTGTGAAGCCGTTACCATGGCAACTCCAGTAGAAGCCAGTACGGCAGTACAGTAGAAGCCATTTTAAGGCACAACAGGCTGTATCTTAACAGAACACACACCCTGGGGGGGAGGGAGTTAGGGGTGTCTTACCCCCACAGTATTTGTTTCCAGAGAGTATGTCATCTGTGTACCAAGTTCGGTTGAAATTGCTTGAGGCGTTCCAGAGTTATGCTGAAACACACACACATGCGCACACACACACATTTATATATATATAATTTACTGATGATTCCATCATGGATTGCTTTCTGGTAGTTAATGCAACTTGTCAGGGTATATGGTTAGGATGCTTCCTGCTTCTGCATTTGGAAATTTTTGGAGGGTCTCCGGGGATTTCCTCTTGCTGGGCCAAGATGCTATTTAACAGAGGTGTGCATGAGTTATTTCCAGATAAATTGCAAGAGAATGCATTTGGACTGAGAGCTGTTAATTCCCTCCTAGTTTAGCTCAGCCCAGCCCAGCCCATGTTTTTCTCCGTCTGACTTCACTGTGTTTAATCTTGGACTTCATTCTGTCCTGTTTCATTGTCGCTTCGTTTCAAGCAGGCTGCTAAATGCAATATTTAGCAGACAGCCAATTTCTTATCCACGTTAGCACTTGTATCGCATCAACCTACAGCAAAGTTTACAACGATCAAATCCATGCATGGAGACATGATTTAGCCAGTGTCATATTATATTTTTTTTGCTAAATATCGCACTGATTACAGGGTTCTTTTTCATTCAATTCTGCTGCATACAGACTTTCTTTTTCCAAAAATGAAAAATGCAAACGTTTATATTATCATTATATCTAAAACGTTATTTTTTTATTTGCTTTTTGCCAGCATGTGTACTTTTTGCAAGTAACGTTTGATAAGAAAATGTGCTTATATGTGAGCTGCGCCCTAGGATCCTTACATATTTTTTCACTGTGCTCTTTTTTTTGTTTTTTTAACAAAAATGATATCACACCGTACAGAAGAATCAACTTGCCAACTAAAACTACTACTGTTGAATTCTGATTGGCTGTGGTTCCCAGCTCTACCATAAAGGAAGCTCAGGAACACAGTCCATTCCCTTTTCGATTCCCTTTGATTCCTGTGTTTACTGTTTGCCGCTGAAGACTGAAGAAGTATTTGTTTTGCATCACTGTAAGATAACTCTGTGTTTTGGTGAAGGACTGTTATTGTTTGGGAAGTTAGAATCACTGTTCGGAAGAAGCATTTTAGTTGCTACAAAGTAAAGACTATTTATTTTCTTACTATCACTGTTTTAGAGTTTGTTTGTGGTGAAAAGCAATGTATCTCTTTACTGTCCGGTGTATTACACTATTCCGCATTTATTTCTAAACACTGGTTACGGGACCAGAGTTGTAACACTGGTTCTGAACCTAGAGTTGCTAACAGCGCAAGTAATTTAATAATAATAATTTATTATATTTATAAACCGCCCCCTCTCCCCAAAGGGACTTGGGGCGGTGTACAGGAAAATTAAAAACCATCTAAAAACATACAATACACACAAGTTAAAAACGAATTAAACTACCCTGTACAAAATTTTAAAACCATTAAAATTACCTATGTGCCATAGGTTCGCCATCATGGGGCCAGTGAGTGGTCCCTGCATGGCCCTATGGGAGTCTGACAACCAATCAGAATACAAGCTCAAATTCAAAAGCCCAGAGAGGGTATAAAACCCAGGGACTCTCAGCATCTCTTCCCCTTTTCCCCCCAGGACCTCAAACCATGTGGTTCTCCCGTCCACCATTAAACAATCTTTCCAAGCAGCCTCCGTGTTTCCAGTGTCTTTTTCCCCCCACTTGGAACTGAACCCAGATGGACTTTTCCCCCAACCACACAACTGTAAAGATCCTACATGCAGATGTCCCAAATGGCCCAATCTCATTGGTTATAGAAGAGATCAGGTGATGCTCTCTGCCCCCCCCCGCCGACCCCCTATTTTAAGGGATTCAGGAAAAAAAAAAAAAGCTCCGATAGACCATCCATCCAAACCTAGAATTTAATTTGCAGAAATCTGGGGAAGATTAAAAAAAGAAAAAAGGCCCTCAAAGCTTGATGACAACAGCACAAACCCCAAAACAGAAAGCCGAGAAAGACCGCCAATCGCCTAAAATTGAAGGATTCTATGGAGGGGGAAAAAAAACCCCTCTTTAAGGGGTTTAAACCCCTCTTTAAGGCTGCAGAGGGTTATCTCTTTCCTAGCTGAATGGCAGCAAATTATAATTGCTCACAGCAATATAAAAGAAGAGGCAATCAAAGCAAAGAAAGGAGGGAGGGCAAGAAAGAGGAAGGGAGGGGGAAGGAAGGAGATTTTAACTCTTTAAAGCAGAGGTTCCCAAACTTGGCAACTTTAAGATTTGTGGACTTCAACTTCCAGAATTTCTGGGAATTGAAGTCCACAAGTCTTGAAGTTGCCAAGTTTGGGAACCTCTGCTTTAAAGGTTTCTCCACGGCCGAGAGAGAGAGAAAAAGCAAACCAGCAAACTCAGGAGCTCCAAAGCAAAAGTGGCATTATCTAAGTGTGCACATACAAAAAACAAACACACCCGTAACATTATTGTCCTTCCTGGACAAGTGACAAGAGAGATCAATAGTGAGAGAGCAGTGCCAGCCAGTTTTTCATAGACTAAACTGCCCTTATCCAAGCCTCACACGCTTCGCCGAGTGAAAATACAGGCATCGATCTTGGTGTCAGTGCTTAAATTCTTCATACATCAAATTGCCTTTTTACTCTTTCTTTTTCGCAATTGGTCTTTCTCCAGGATTTACATGCCTACGTACATTACGTTTTTTGGGTGAGGGGGGAGCTTTCTCGACAGCTGTCAGCTGAGGTTGCAACCTTGCTTTTAACCACCCCATAATCCCTTGCAGGGGTGGAGTCTCAGCAACCGAATGGAGCTGAGCGTTTACTGGCCAGATGCCCTTCCCTGTCGCCAATGCAGAGTTTTTCCCCAGCAAATATATTCTCATGGTGCCCAGAGAGAGAAACATTTGCCTCTACTTAGGATTGAACTCCCAGCCTCCTGACTGTGAGGCGAGAGCTCCACCTCTAGGCCACAGCACCACTTCACTCAGATGCCTGTATGACAGGGCAATATTTTAGTAAAAGACGCAACTGATGATGTGATGTAATCCTACCCAAGACTGCATTGCAGTGGTGGGTTTCGAAATTTTTTAGAACCTCTTCTGTAGGTGTGGCCTGCTTTGTGGGAGTGGCTTACCAGCCATGTGACTGGGTGGGAGTGGCTTGCCAGCCATGTGACTGGGTGGGCATGGCCAACTTGTAAAATGTGGTGAAACTCACTTAACAACGCTCTTGCTTAACAACCAAAATGTTGGCTCAGGATCTCTGGCATTGAAGCATACAAGTCTTAAAACTGTCAAGTTCCAAAATCCTTGCACCCCTAACCCTTTTAAAAAAAAAACAGCCCAGAGGTGTTCAAACTTGACAGCTTTAAGTTTTGTGGACTTCAACTCCCAGAATTCCTCCTCTCGCTCTTCCTCTTGATGATGGGTGGACGGGCGGGGCAGAGGGAGCTGGAACCGGTTCTAAACTGCACTGTATATTTGTGGAACCTCTTCTATAACAGGGGTCTCCAACCTTTGCAACTTTAAGTCTGAAGGACTTCAGCTCCCAGAATTCTCCAGCCAGCTTTGCTGGCTGGAGAAGTCTGGGAGCTGAAGTCCTTCAGACTTAAAGTTGCAAAGGTTGGAGACCCCTGTTCTATAGAACCTGCAGGAACCCACCCCTGCTGCATTGGTTCATTGAAAAAAAAGAGAAATCTTTCCTAACCGCTTACTGAACTAAAAAGTCACACCGTATCAACCTGACCTGGAAATGTCATACTTAATTTAGAGTAGCAATTGGTTCAGCCTGCAGATGAGTGCAGATCAGCCATCCTTGGGCACTTTCCTAACAGCCTGTTTTAAAGAGAGGATCCCAGTCCATCGACTCGTAGAACTTCACACAAAGCCAAGTTGCTTCCTTTGATTCCACAATCCAGAGCATCAGAGTGACTCACGTCTTACTAAGCAAAACAGAGATCAACTAGCTACTTATAAACCACCAGGCTAGTTGTTGGATGGTTCTCCATTTTTGCAATCTCAAAGACCTTAACGGGAGAGAATAACAGAAGAGTCAAAAGGGACCTTGGAGGTCTTCTAGTCCAACCCTCTCTGCTTGAGCGGGAGACCTTATACCACTTCAGACAAAGGGTTGTCCAATCTCTTCTTAAAAACCTCCAGTGTTGTAGCACCCACAACTTCTGCAGGAAGTCGTTCCACTGGTTAATTGTTCAAGCAGTCCTTACAACCTGTTAGATTTGCTCCCTCTTTGAGATTGCAAAAATTCCCCAATTTAGGATAATGATGATGACGGAGGAAAACTCAATCATTGCCCCAAGGTGGGCATCAGAAATTAGAACAACTCCATGTGAATAAAAGTTAAAGGTTATCCTCGCTAGTAATCTTATTATATATGTGCTAGTCCTTTCTGACTCTAGGGGGCGATGCTCATCTCCGTTTCAAAGCTGAAGAACCAGCGCTGTCCGAAGATGTCTCCGTGGTCATGTGGCCAGCATGACTCAATGCTGAAGGTGCATAGAACTCTGTTACCTTCCCACCAAAGGTGGTTCCTATTTTTCTACTTGCATTTTTACGTGCTTTCGAACTGCTGGGTTGGCAGAAGCTGGGACAAGTCATGGGAGCTCACTCCGTTATGCGGAGCTAAGGATTCGAACCGCTGAACTGCCAACCTTTCTGATTGACAAGCTCAGCGTCTTAGCCACTGAGTCACAACGTCCCATATCCATGGGAATAGACCAACCCAATTTCTTTATTGCCGATCAACTATATTACAAGGATCTTGTCAGACACTAGATCTCAGACGTCAAACTCATCTGCTTTGGGGAGTAACATAAGGTGCCCATCTAAAATCATTTCACAGATTCTTCTAGTTAGACACGAGGAGATCTAGATAAATGGTCCTGCAAACAAGCATGGATTGATGGACGCCACTGCATGTATTCAAACTTGTCTGAAATGGTGTAGCAACCTGGAACTAAGGACACATTTCCTAATGGACAGAGGAATCAACCCATGGAGGAGCTGGCCTTCAGAAGCTGTGGGAGCTTCATCGCTGGAGGCTTTCAAGAAGAGATTGGATTGCCATTTGTCAGAAATGGGGTAGGGTCTCCTGATTGAGTGGGGGGGAGGAGGTTGGACAAGATGACCATTAAGGTCCCTTCCAACTCTGCTAATCGGTTAATACCTTGTGTATGCTTTCTTGTAGTTTTTAACCTCTGTTTGTACCCTAAAGCAGGGGTCCCCAACCTTTGCAACTTTAAGCCTGAAGGACTTCAGCTCCCAGACTTCTCCAGCCAGCTTTGCTGGCTGGAGAAGTCTGGGAGCGGAAGTCCTTCAGGCATAAAGTTGCAAAGGTTGGGGACCCCTGCCCTAAAGAATAGAATTGTGTAAAAATAGATCCTTCTTAGCTTCCTCAGCCCTTTCTCCAAATTACAGCTTTTGAGATCAAGCTTGTCCATGATCTGAGCAAGTGCTCTTGTTAGCTACAGTTCTTCCACCTTCAAATGCTTATGACCCAGTTCTGATAGATGCTGTTTCTCATAAATGCTGAATTAACAACGCCTCTCAAAACCAAGGTTTTATTGGCCGTTCCTAAAAAGGTAACTATAGCAACCGCACCAAGAGTCGTGTTAATTAGAGCAAATCATCAGCTACTCAACTGTAAGGCAGCTATCACGGTGTGTGTCTGTGTGTGTGTGTGAGAGAAAAACAACAACGACAATAGCCATAACAATATGATAACTATTAAGGAATTCACTACCTTCAGACAATACATTCCTGCTCAAGAAGCAGGAAATTGCTTTAAAACAAGATGTAAGTGGCAATGATTGAGTTTTCCCCCGTCATCATTATCCTAAATTGTCAACAAAGGCAACAATGGTTATAAAGCCCTCCTAACATAGTAATAGTTATGGGTCCCGAAGGATCATATCAAAACAAATGCATTCCTCGAAGAAGCAAACATTTCCCCAAAAATATTGCAAGGAGGAGCATCCGATGATGACATAACATGGCCTAGTTATATGCGAGACCGTCTCCTGCCCCATACATCCCTTCGACTGATCCGCTCCCATAGAGAGGGTCTTCTCCGGGTGCCGTTGGCCGGGCAATGCCGGTTAGCGACGCGCAGGGGAAGGGCCTTCTCTGTGGCAGGCCCTACCCTCTGGAACGACCTACCTCCCGATCTCCGTACCACCTCCGCCCTCCGCCTATTCCGCCAGCATTTAAAAACGCACCTGTTTCAGCAAGCCGGCTTTCACAGTTACTGCTATTGAGCAAGGTGCCATCTATACTATACCTGTGCATTTGGTTTTTCTTGCCTCAGTGTAAAACCTTTCTCTTTTCACCATTGAATTTCATTTTGTTAGATAGTGCCCAATGTTCAAGTTTGTCAAGATCCTTCTGTATCCTAAGCCTATCTTCTGGAGTGTCTTCTTCCAACACTGCCATGCTACAACCTAGGTCTCTGGAGAATAAACCGGACCTCGCTTTTTTCTTACTGAAAAGGAAAAAACAACAACAACCCCACCACTGTGAAAGAAAAGCAGCTAAGAGAAGCCTTAGTGATGCAACTTCAAGCCATGATTCCTCATGTTTTAAAATAACATTTGGAGTTTGTGTAATCTGCCTTTTTCGTCCCCTCAACTCCTGGGCCATCGCCTTCAGGCTGTGTTTCTCAACCTTGGCAAGTCTGAGATGCGGTGAACTTCGGGCTGGAATTCTGGGAAGTGGGGTCCCCACCTCTTCAAGTTGCCAAGGTTGAGAAAATGATTGGAAATGATTGGGACTGGAGACTAAAACTTATGAGAAACAGTTGCAGGAACTGGGTAGGTTTAGTTTAATAAAAAGAAGGACTAGGGGAGACATGATAGCCGTCTTCCGATATCTCAGGGGCTACCACAAAGAAGAGGGCGCCAAACTATTCTCCAAAGCACCCGAGGGCAGAACAAGAAGCAATGGGTGGAAACTAATCAGGGAGAGAAGCAACTTAGAACTGAGGAGAAATTTCCTGACACTTAGAACAATTAATCAGTGGAACAGAAGTTGCCTCCAGAGGTTGTGAATGCCCCAACACTGGAAGTCTTTAAGAGGATGTTGGATAGCCATTTGTCTGAAATGGTATAGGGCTTCCTGCCTAGGCGGGGGGCTGGACTAGATGACCTCCAAGGTTCCTTCCAACTCTGCTATTGTATTGTATTGTATTGTATTGGCCTCCAGCAAGCTTCGTATGTCAGGGCAACGAAGGGTCAGGATTCTGAAGTTGGACAAGATGCAGAAGGTAAAGATGGGTGGGGGGGCTCCCCTCGTCAGTTCTCGCCCTCTTTTAAAACAGGAGGATGATTTGCATGTCCTCTTGATGGTTAGGACTTGTGAACACTTGCGATTCACACTTTCAGCCTCATTACCCTGAGAGAGAGAGAGAGGGAGGGGGGGAAAGGAGGGGCGGCTTCCTCGTCTCTTTGCTGGGCTTTAATTATTGGACAACCCTGTAGGAACGTGTGCCTTCCAGAGCAAAATGTGTCTCTTTCCCCATCAATTCCCTGCAATTAGGAGGCTTCCTTGGGTTGCTAAGGCACTGCTGAGGTCAGGAGGGAGGGAGAGAGGGAGGGAGGAGAGGAGGGGAAGAGAAGAAGGAAGGAAGGAGGGAAGGAAGGATGAGGGGAGAGGGAGGGAAGGGAGGGAAGGAAGGAGGAGAGGAGGGGAAGAATGAAGGAAGGAAGGAGGGAAGGAAGGAAGAGGGCAGGGGAAGGGAAGAATGAAGGAAGGAAGGAAGGAAGGAAGGAGGAGAGGAGGGCAGGGGAAGAAGGAAGAAAGGAGGAGGGAGAGAAGGGTAAGGAAAGGGAGGAGAAGGAGAGGGGAAGGAAAGAAGGAAGGAGGGAAGGAAGGAGGAGGGGAGGGGGAGGGAGGGAGGGAGGAGGAGAGGAGGGGAAGGGAAGAAGGAAGGAAGGAGGGAAGGAATGAGGAGGGGAGAGGGAGGGAAGAATGAAAAAAGGAAGGAAGGAAGGAAGGAGGAGAGGAGGGCAGGGGAAGAAGGAAGAAAGGAGGAGGGAGGGAAGGGAAAGGGAAAGGAAAGGGAGGGAGGAGGAGGGGAGGGGGGAAGGGAAAGGGAGGGAGGGAGGGGAGGAGGGGAAGGGAAGAAGGAAGGAAGGAAAGGAAGGAAGGAAGAGGGGAGAGGGAGGGAAGGAAGGAGGAGAGGAGGGTAAGGGAAGAAGGAAGGAAGGAAGGAGGAGGGAGGAAAGGGAAGGTAAAAGGAAGAAAGGAAGAAAGGAGTAGATGAGGCGAAGGGAAGGAAGGAGGAGGGAGGAAAGGGGAGGTAAAGGGAGGGAGGGAGGGAAGGAAAGAAGAATGGAGTGGAGGGAGGGAGGGAGGAAAGAAGGACGGAGAAGAGGAAAAGGGAAGGGAAAGGAAGAAGAGAGGGAGGGAAGAAAGGAGGAGAGGAAAGGAAGAGAGGGAGGAGAGGAGAGGAAAGAAGTGGACTGAGGAAGGAAGGAAGGGGAAGGGAAGGAAAAGGGATGAAGAGGAAAGGGAAGGAGAAGGGAGAAAAGAAAGGGAAAGGGAGAGAAAGGAAATCTAATATTAAGCAATATTAACATTAGCAAGAGAAGAAATAAATGGGAAGGCATAATTATCATTTCCATATGCCTCTAATTCTCCCTGCAAATGCCCTCCTCAATCAATTTTTAATTATTTATCCTCCACTAGACTTCCAAAGACAAAGAAATGGAAAACGACTCTGAGGGGACGCCTGTTTCCGTTGCACGGGTGGGTTGGGGGGAAATGAGTGGCAGATCAAAAAAAAACATTTCCTCCTGTCTTCATTTCCTCAAATCTCACCTCCCCCCGTCCAGAATCGCTGAATACCAACCTTCCTCCCTTTCCTTCCTTCTTGTCTTTTTTTAATATGTCACATCCTCCCTTCTTTCTTTGTTTCTTCCGCGAAAAGGAGACTAACTCCAGCCATGATTTCGCAAAAGGGAGGAGGAGGAGGAGGAGAAGAAGATAAGAGTGACAACTTAGGGAGAACATTACACAGTATTTACCGAAAAGAGACAGTTGCCTTGCGGAACGAAGGCTACCCAAAATTGGCATAATTTTGGGGTGCTGGATTTGCCGGGCTTCGGAAGACTCCCGGGCGGCGGAAAGCCGAGGATTCGAAATTGGTAGGTGTGCGAGAGATTGAATTAAGGAGCGGCTGTCTTCGTTTTGATTGGAAAATTGAGCTGTAGCGCTGAAAGGAAGGGAGGAGGGGGGGCAGGGAGCTGGATGGGAAATGGCAGGGGCTCATTCGGCGAGGAGAAAGGTTACGGGAATAAATGGAAAACATGTCATAAGAAAGGTCAGCCCCCGATGACAGCTAAGGAGGACGGGGGACGAGCGTGACAGGACCACCGGCCTCGACGCGGATTATTAAAGGAAGTGATAATGTCGTATTATTTCCCGCCAGCAGGAAATATCATCACGCCCTTGTCAGACGTAATTATTTGCCATCGTTCAGTCTTAATTGATATTACATATCCAGCGTAGCGGAAGCGGGCTTTCCACAGGCCGCGGTTTGATTGATAAGGAGACGCTGGTGTATTGATTAAACGCAAATCGGAGAGCGTCTTTGTCCCACAGACGGTATTCTATTTTCTTCACTACCGGTTCGAAAGCGGGAGCGTGCCAATGGTGGGTTTCTGCAGGCTCGCACCTACTCGCGAGAGCCGGTTGGTGAAATTTAGAGAACCGGTGAGAGGGGGTTCCACCGGCGGACCTGGAAATAAATCTGGCCCGCCACTGTCAGTGACCCAACGGGAAGGAAAGGAAAGGAAAGGAAAGGAAAGAAAGGAAAGGAAAGGAAAGGAAAGGAAAGGAAAGGAAAGGAAAGGAAAGGAAAGGAAAGGAAGGGAAGGGAAGGGAAGGGAAGGGAAGGGAAGGGAAGGGAAGGGAAGGAAAGGAAAGGAAAGGAAAGGAAAGGAAAGGAAAGGAAAGGAAAGGAAGGAAAGAAAGAAAGAAAGAAAGAAAGAAAGAAAGAAAGAAAGAAAGAAAGAAAGAAAGAAAGAATTTATCATCACAATTGAGTCCAAAATTTTGGTTGCTAACCAAGAGCATTATTAAATGAGTTTCACCACATTTTAAAAGGTGGCCACTCCCACCCTGTCACATGACTGCCAATCCACGCCCATAAAATAGGCCACACCTACAGAGTAGGTTCCAAAAAAATTTGAAACCCATCACTGGAGCGCGCGCATGCCTCGGTGTGCGCAGAACCTGTCCTTGATGACATCTGGGTGGGCGGGCTGAGCCTCATGCTGCCATCACTACCAGTTCACCCAAACCGGTGTGAACTGGCTGAATACCACCTCTGATATTAAACCGCGTGGGAAGAGGGGTCATTCCTCAGACCAGTGTTTCTTAACCTTGGTGACTGGAAGAGGTGTGGACTTCAACTCCCAGGATTCCCCAGCCACCTCTTCCAGTCACCAAGGTTAAGGTGCCTTAGACCAAGGTTTTTTTTTAAAAAAAATTATTAATTAATTAAATGTTTCTGCTGCTCGCTGATCTTGCTACAGATACTCCTCAACTTGAGTCCAAAAATTCCCGTGCTGAGCAAGACAGTTGTTAAGTGAGGTGTGCTCCATTGTATGACCTTTCTTGCCCTAGCTGTTAAGTGAAGAGTGCAGAGAAGAGGAACAAAGATGATGATGCCTCATACATCCCTCAGACCGATACGCTCCCACAGAGAGGGCCTCCTCAGGGTGCCGTCGGCCGGACAATGCCGACTGGCGACACCCAAGGGAAGAGCCTTCTCTGTGGCGGGCCCAGCCCTTTGGAACGACCTGCCCCCCGAATTACGCACCATCACCGACCTCCGCCTCTTCCGCCAATGTCTAAAGACATACTTATTCCAACAAGCTGGCCTAGCCTAACCTCCCATGGGGACTTTTAGATAGTTTTAAATCGGGTATTTTAAAATTGGGTTTTTAGCATAGGATAAGATGGTTTAATTTATATTTTAAATTGTGTGTTTATTTTGTATTTTGTATGTTTTTTAAATTTCCTGTGCGCCGCCCTGGGTCCTCTGCGGAGAAGGGCGGGATATAAATGTAAATAAAATAAAATAAATAAATAAATGATGGGACCAGAGGCTAAAACCTATGAAGAACGGTTGCAGGAACTGGGTAGGTATAGTTTAATGAAAAGAAGGACCAGGGGAGACATGATAGCAGTGTCCCAATATCTCAGGGGTTGCCACAAAGAAGAGGGATTCAAACTATTCTCCAAGGCACCTGAGGGTAGAACAAGGAGCAATGGGTGGAAACTAATCAAGAAGAGAAGCAACTTAGAACTGAGGAGAAATTTCCTGACAGTTAGGACAATTAATCAGTGGAACAGCTTGTCTCCAGAAGTTGTGAATGCTCCAACACTGGAAGTCTTTAAGAAGATGTTGGCTAGCCATTTGTCTGAAATGGTATAGGGCTTCCTGCCTAGGCAGAGGATTGGACTAGAAGACCTCCAAGGTCCCTTCCAACTCTGCTATTGTATTGTATTGTATTATAAATGGTATAAGATCTCCTGCTTGAGCAGGGGGCTGGACTAGAAGACCTCCAAGGTCCCTTCCCGCTCTATTCTGATTCTGATTCTTGGCTGTAATAGCAACCAAAAAGTTAATCATTTTAATCTCTCTATTTTCCCAAGGTTTTGGAATGGATGAAGGGGACTGTTCGAATGGTGAATTTGGTACCAGTCTACCTGCCCAGAAAGACCTCATATCAGCCTCCATACCTATCAATTGGCTATTAAAGCTTCTTATCTATCCACGCTCGTGATTTTATTTCTTCCTCCCCATCGGGAGAATAAAAAAATGTCATTTTGCCCACAATGCCGCTTTATATTGCCGATAGTTTCCTCCCTCCCTCCCCAAATGCCCTGTCAAGACGGGAGCAAAATTCGTGGCAAACTAATCTGCCGTTAAGTCATGTTTTATACCCAGAACTACAAATTGAGTTTTACACTTCATGGGGGGGAAAAAACCAGCCACCCACAATTTCTTTCTTTCTTTAAGGGGCAACCTGAGATGCGAAATTAGATTGCTTTCCCTGGCATCATGAGGATGAAGCATCATTTCTGACATGCAAATAATATTCTAAAACTCGGGAAATGAACCGGCGAGAATATTTATAGCAATGATAACTGGCTTGTCTGCTTGACGCCAAATTTATTTGTCTCTCTCTGGGTTTGTGTGTGTGTGTATGTGTGTGTGTGTGTGAGAGAGAGAGATGGGAGAAGGGAGCAATAGAATTACAATGGAATTACAGAGCTTGGATAAACTCAATCGTCACCCCTACACCTTTCTGATTTTACTGAAAACAGGTTTTAAAAAAACAAAAACAGAAAACACTCCTTCAATTGGATATCCAAAATTAAACATTTCTTGGCCATCCCAAGGCAGCTGCATGATAACAGCAAGAGGCAGTGTGCAGCATAGTAAACACCTATAATAACCTATTTTGGATGCAGGCTTGATTTAGGATTAAAGTTGATTAAAAGTAAATTGAATCTTAAAAACACACAAATAAACGAGTTGCTGGATCGCAAGATTTGAGAAGTAAACATATTTCTGCCTCCCAAGATTGTGTAGTTATGTGCCAGGAAGAATTAGGTAGGGGGTGGAAATCAAATAGTTCCATCTGGACATCATCCCTTGAGAATGGAGTGATTAGTTGATATTCAATTTTCATCGCCTAAAAGTGGCAATTCAATATAACAATTTTATACGGATAAATAGAAGCACGCATGAAATATGTAGATGACACTGATATAGATATGCAGTAAATATGGAGGATATACAATTTTGCATGGGTAGATATTCCTTCCCCCCCCTCCCCCCTCCCAAAAAAAGCTATGATGCAAATTGCAGCTCATTTTGCTTGGCATAGTCTCCACTTTGCATAGTTCATTTTGAGTTCCAGGGTATTATGGGATATATTAGGGAGAAGCCGTATGGATACGTCCTTGCTCTGTCCTAGGCTTCCGGAGGCAGTGAAAAGCACACACTTAGTCCCCAAAACCCTATTTTTATTTCAACGGCTGTGAATTATGTTCATTCACAACCGGTAATGAGTCACAAATAGTTTGTAAGGAGTCCGATAGAACTCTGACAAAGTCTTTCGGGATCCCTTGAAACGCTGCCAAAAGACCTAATTGGCAATTAGCTTTGCAAAGCCACACGGAGCAGAGTCAAAGCGGAGCTTCAGAATTTAAAACGAACCACAATGAACGAAGTTGCTTCCTGCAAAGGCGCATCTCAATTCGTTCCTCCTTTATGTTTTATGGGAGGGGTTAATCATCTCCAAGCCTTACTCCCGAATCCCCCCTTTTGTCTTAACTGTTCTTGCCTTCTGGAAGCTCTGTGCATGCGTGCACTGGGAACAGGCTCCCCCTGTTCCTCTGCCTCGCTGATGTTAGACTCTGGAGGCTCTGGGGGCAGGACATAACTCCCAGATGGCTCTGGCCCCCTCTCTGCCTCTGACGCAGAGCCCTGGTCCGAACTTTCCCCAGACTCCAGGACTGGCCCATGTTCCTCCCCAACCTCCTCACTGTCCGACTCTGCTGCCAGCTCCACAGGTCACCAGCAGACCACAACGGTCTTACTTCAGATGGCGGAGCCTAAATATATATATATATATCAGATGGCGGAGCCTAAACACCTTTAATTTTACACGGGAAAAGACCCGAATAAACCAAAATCTACATATATATATATATATTTAGGCTCCGCCATCTGAAGTAAGACCGTATATATACCACCTTTTTTGTTTTTGAAAAGTCTATTCTTCTAGTGAAGAGTCCTATGAGTCTGCCCTGGAGGAGGAGGGAGGAGGAGGGAGACCTTGAGGAAGCAGAGAGTCTGGTTGGCCACCAGGAAGTGCCTGGGTCATGGAGCAGTGGGGAGGATCAGGAGCAGTTTGTCCCTGATGCTTGATTACGCAGGGCTGAGAAAAGGAAGCAACAGTTAAGTAAGAGGCAAGCTCGTAAGCCCAGATTAGAACCAGCTGGTTGCTGAGTGGCCCCTCCCAAGAGAGCTTATGGGGAAGGCTTTGGGAGGGCTCATTTGCAGGAAACAACAGTTACAAATCATCGTTGGAAATATCTGGTCGTTCGAGTCGTGTCTTCAAGTCTGCGTGTGTAAACGTGCTACAGTATTTGTAATGTGAGTTTGGGCTCGGAGCCAAAGAGATAGTGGCAAGCAGCCAAGCTTGTGTGTGTGCGGTGTGATTCCATCTGTGGGGCAGAACATCTATCCACCCACCCATCTCATCCATCCATCCACCTACCCATCCCATCCCATCCCATCCATCCATCTTATATATGTGACTCAGTCTTCTTTCTGGCCTTCCAGATGGCATTTATCTAGTTCTTTGCACAACGTCTAAGTTGCCCACCTCCTATTCACCTCGGCAGAGCTTACAGGCTGCAATAAAAACATTAAGAGCCATTAAAAAGAAAGTAATATTTTAGGGAACAAGAAAAAAATGGCACTTTAAGGCCCGTTTCCTCCTAAAAATACTACAGAGCAAGGGGTGCTTCAGCCTGAGAGTCAATTTATTCAGTTATATAGAGGAGGTCTTGCCATGAAGAAAGCTATATTGGTCTCCGATGCCAAATATTTCTCTCATGGAACCCACAAAGTGCCTCATTGATCACTTAGGCGCAGGCAGTCATATTTGCGGCTCACAGCTACACTTTTAAAATTTTATACACAACACAGATACTTTGGCATTGGGCTGTGAAGAGTCCTGAATATAAGAACACAAGAACAGCCTTGCTGGAACAGGCCACAGCCCATCCAGTCCAGCCTTCTGCCTCCCACAGTGCCTCCCCATTTGCTTCAGGGTCTTCCCAAGCAGATGTCTTCACCTGCTTATGATTTCCCTGCAAATGGCATTGAGAGATATCCTGCCTATCTCTCCATCCCGGAGGGTGTCCTTAGGCATCCATCATGATAGCCATTGATACCCTTGTTCTCCATGAACTCGTCTAAAGATAATCTATCTATCATCTATCTATCTCTATCTTCTATCTATCTATCTTCTAATTATCATCTATCTATCTATCATCTATCTCTATCTTCTATTCATCTTCTAATTATCATCTATCTATCATCTCTCCCTATCTATCTATCTATCTATCTATCTATCTATCTATCTATCTATCTATCTATCTATCTATCTATCTATCTATCTATCTATCTATCTATCTATCTATCATCTATCAGAACATAAGAACAGCCTTGCTGGAACAGGCCACAGCCCATCCAGTCCAGCCTTCTGTCTCACACAATGGCTCCCCATTTGCTTCAGGGTCTTCCCAAGCAGATGTCTTCACCTGCTTATGATTCCCTGCAAATGGCATTGAGCGATATCCTGCCTATCTCTCCAACCCGGAGGGTGTCCTTAGGCATCCATAATGATAGCCATTGATACCCTTGTTCTCCATGAACTCCTCTCATCCTTTCTTAAAGGTGTCGAGGCTGACAGCTGTCACCACTTCTTCTGGCAGGGAGTTCCATAGACCAGGGATCCTCTGGGTGAAAAAATACTTCCTCTTATTTGTTTGAGGTCTAGCTATCAAAAGTTTCATGGAGTGTCCCCTAGTTCGAGTGTCGTGCGATAGGGAAAACAGTTTTTCCTTTTCTACTTTGTCCACTCCGTGCATGATTTTATAGACTTCAATCAGGTCACCTCTTAGGTGCCGTCGTTCTAGAGTGAAGAGGCCCAGCTGTTGCAGCCTCAGATGGTAAGGAAGGTGTTCCAGCCCCCTAATCATTCTGGTTGCCCTCCTCTGCACCTTTTCCATTTCCATAATACCCTTCTGAAGGTATGGTGATCAGGTATGGTCCTGGCGCACAGAGGGGTTATTATAGCCCCTGCCCTCTGGAATGACCTACCCACTGACCTACGGACAATCACGGACCTGCGCCTTTTCCGTCGTGCTTTGAAGACTTATTTATTCCGTGCGGCCGGCCTGGCATAGTTTCTAAACTGGCATAGTTTTAAATGTTATAGTTTTATATGTTTTTAGTAGGGATTTTAACTAGGTTTTAAGACAGGCTCCATTATTTAATGTATTTTTAAGGGTTTCTATGTTTTTATTCGTGTTTTTACTGCTGCCTGTACCGGAAGGGAGAAGGGCGGTATAGAAATTTAAATAATAAATAATAAATAAATAATAGTTTGAGAGCGAGGTGGGACCCCCAACAAGATCTCACACGACATTTGTGTGGCTCATTTGGGGACTACTTTAATTTCCAGGCTATTGTGAAGACCTGTTCTAAGATCCAGATTAGTTATTCATACAGAGACGCTATCCAGAGGTGGTATTCAGCAGGTGCTGGCCAGTTCTGGAGAACCAGTAGTGGAAAATTTGACTAGTTCGGAGAACCGGTAAATACCACCTGTGACTGGCCCCACCCCATCTGCTTCCCGAGTCCCAACTGATCGGGAAGAAATAGGGATTTTGCAGTAACCTTCCCCTGCCATGCCCACCAAGCCATGCCACGCCCACAAAGCCACGCTCACAGAACCGGTAATAAATTTTTTTGAACCCCATCACTGGTTGAGATGGTTAGATAGTGTCATCAACACAAAGGATATGAATTTGTGCAAACTCCAGGAGACAATGAAAGGCAAGGGATCCTGGTGATTTGTGGTCCAGGGGATCAGGAAGAGTCAGGCAGAACTTTCAGTTCTAGCCTTCAACGATTTTTGTGGTGCTTTTATGTGTTTTTGTGCATAAAATTTTGCATGTTTTGCGTGGATCATCGGAGCGACGGGTTCTCCCGAACCGGTCCGAACCAGCTGAATCCCATGCCTGAATACAGACCTTACTAAAATCAGGACATTATCCCACAGCAAAGGATGGTTTAGTGTTATCAACCAGAATAGATGCAAAGTCCCTCTTGACCATTAAGTGCTGGCCAATAACACTGGTGGGCTCAGAAGGATCCTCGGTGAGCAAAGCTTCTTCTCCATGAAGTGAAACGCCTCTCCATCCATAACTGGACTCTTCTGAATTTTGAAGTATGCCCCACAAAATCAACCCTGCCCTGTCTGGATTCAGTTTTAGCTCATTCTCCCGAATCCACTCTGTGCTAGTTGTTCCTGACTCTAGGGGGTGGTGCTCATCTCCATTTCAAAGCCGAAGAGCCAGCGCTGTCCGAAGACGTCTCCATGGTCATGTGGCATGACTAAACACCGAAGGCACACGGAACGCTGTTCCCTTCCCACCAAAAGTGGTTCCTATTTTTCTACTTGCCTTTTTTACCTGCTTTCGAACTGCTAGGTTGGCAGAAGCCAAGTCACAGGAGCTCACTCCATTATGCGGCACTGGGGATTCGAACCGCCGAACTGCCGACCTTTCTGATGGACAATCTCAGCGTCTTAGCCACTGAGCCACCGCCTCCCAGCCTGATATTGAAGAGCAAAAAATAACAATCCCGAAACAAACCCCGAACGAGCCACTTCCTTGATCAAAACGGACTTCTTGAAAGCCAAAAGAAAGCTAATTAGAACGAGAAACCTTCTCTCTCCAGGTTGTCATTTCGGCGCAAAGGGTTTTTCCCCCCCCGCTTTAAAGTCTATTTCTCTTCCAAAAAATGGAAGCCGCTCACTGTCCCTTTCTGCGTATGTCTAGCTTTCATCTCGCAACTGTCAAGGGGCGAATCTTTTAAAAACCTTCCTTCGTGCTAGCATCCCTGCATGGGAAGCTCAGCTGTTGCTTGCTTGCAATGCATGGCTCTCTCTCTCTCTCTCTCTCTCTCTCTCCATATACACATATTAACTTTATGTGAATGATTGGGAATAATGGATGATTTGTGACATTAACTATTATGAGAAATAATCAAGATTAATGAGCCCTACGGCAGTTGCTGGGGGCCTCCAGAGATTTATTACACGGGCTGTTCGTTTTCCTTGCTGCACTGGTGCTGCCAGGAGGCCTGTCAGAAACGTGGATTAATTGCAAATATGGAGCAGGAAGGCTGCCATTTTAGCCCATCTCCACCAAACGCTCAATCGGCATTTTTATTCCCTTCCTCCTCCTCCTCCTCTGAAAAACGAAAGTGCAAGTTTTATTTTCACAGCCTCTGGAGAGACCGGAGGAGGCCAACGGACTGCAAAATTGCTGATTGGCATTATCTCTGCCTTCGTGCAAAAAAAATAAAATAAAATAAAAATAAAAATGCCTGCTTCCAGGTCAGACGATGCCTGTTGTGATTGTTGTAGCGCTTTGGTAATCTCTTTGATAATTGAAGGTTGTGCTTAAAAATACATGTCCCCCGTCTCCCCTCCCCCCTCCAGTATCTTAAGAGCCCCAGGAGGTAAAGTGTTGATGTTGTCCTCTTATGGAAGAAGACACATTTTCAAAAGAGGATGCTAAAATAGACGTGTTAGGTACAGAATGTTAATTTTCACACTTTTAAGAAAAAGATTGCAGGGCCTGATTTCATTGCTCTATTTTGGACGGCTGGGGGAAGAATTTCATGCAGTCCTGGGGAGATCCAGGGGCAAAATCTTGGAATCCTACTGGACAACCATTTAAATATGAGCCAGCCGTGGGCAGCAGCTGCCAAAAAAGGCAACGCAGTTCTAGGCTGCATAAACAGAGGGATAGAATCTAGATCACGTGAAGTGTTAATGCCACTGTGTAGTGCCTTGGTAAGGCCACACTTGGAATACTGCATACAGTTTTGGTCGCCACGATGTAGAAAAGACGTGGAGACTCTGGAAAGAGTGCAGAGAAGAGCAACCAAGAGGATTGGGGGACTGGAGACTAAAACATATGAAGAACGGTTGCAGGAACTGGGTATGTCTAGTTTGATGAAGAGAAGGACCAGGGGAGACATGATAGCAGTGTTCCGATATCTCAGAGGGTGCCACAAAGAAGAGGGAGTCAAACTATTCTCCAAGGCACCTGGGGGCAGAACAAGAAGCAATGGGTGGAAACTAATCAAGGAGAGAAGCAACTTAGAACTAAGGAGAAATTTCCTGACAGTTAGAACAATTAACCTCTGGAACAGCTTGCCTCCAGAAGTTGTGAATGCCCCAACCCTGGAAGTCTTTAAGAAGATGTTAGATTGCCATATGTCTGAAATGGTATAAAGTTCCTGCCCATGCAGGGGGTTGGACTAGAAGACCTACAAGGTCCCTTCCAACTCTGCTATTGTATTATTATTGTATTAATTAAAAAGGAGCTTCTAACTTTTGCTGATGGAAAAGTCATCAGAGATAGAAGTCTTTCCCCCACATTTGTTTCCTTCTGGGCAAATCTAGACAGCATCCTAAAAAGCAGAGACATCCCCCTGCCAACAAAAGTGCGTCTAGTCAAGGCTATGGTTTTTCCGGTTGCCATGGATGGCTGTGAAGGTTGGACCATAAGGAAGGCTGAGTGCCAAAGAACGGAGGCCTTTGAACTCTGGTGCTGGAGAAGACTCCTGTGAGTCCCTTGGACTGCAAGGCCATCCAACCTGTCAGTCCTAGAGGAGATGAACCCTGACTGCTCTTTAGAAGGCCAGATCCTGAAGAGGAAACTCAAAGACTTTGGCCACCTAATGAGAAGGAAGGACTCCCTGGAGAAGAGCCTCATGCTGGGAACGATGGAGGGCAAAAGAAGAAGGGGACGACAGAGAAGGAGGTGGCTGGATGGAGTCACCGAGCAGTCAGGGTGAGCTTAAATGAACTCCAGAGGATGGTAGAGGACAGGAAGGCCTGGAGGAAGGTCATCCATGGGGTCATGATGGATCAGACACGACTTCGCAACTAACAACAACGTTCATGGGGTGTGACAAGGGTCTTCCACATTCTCAGAGGCTAAATTGAGAGCCCCCTTGTTCCTTCTCTTACAGAAATTCGTCTCTAGTATAAAAAAATGTTCAGACTCTTGAAAGAGTGTAGAGAGTATTAACAAGATGATTAGGGGACTTCATAAAACCTATGAAGAACGGTTGCAGGAACTGGATATGTCTAGTTTAATGAGAAAAAGGACTAGGGGAGACACGATAGCAGTCTTCCAGTATCTCAGGGGCTGCCACAAAGGAGAGGGAGCCAAGCTATTCTCCAAAGCACTTGGAAGGCAGGACAAGAAGCAATGGATGGTAGCTAATCAAGGAGAGAAGCAACCTAGAACTAAAGAGAAATTTCCTGATAGTGAGAACAATTGACCAGTGGAACGACTTGCCTCCAGAAGTTGTGGGTGCTCCATCACTGGAGGCTTTTAACAAGAGACTGGACAGCTGTCTGTTTGAAATGGTATAGGATTTCCTGCTTGAACAGGGGGCTGGTCTAGAAGACCTCCAAGGTCCCTCCAAGAATTAATTATGTTAATTCTGTTCTGTACAGTGCAAAATCTAGTGCAGGTCTGTCTCATGTAGCATAATAAATCATAGTTTAAATAAATGGTGGCTTAGTGTGCCATGTAAATCAACCCAGTGAGTTCCTAATGTAGCATCCTGGTAGATAAAAAAGATACAGCAATGATTAATACATTCTGCCTGCACAGTTTCCCAAATGGAGGCAACATTCTGGTTTGAAGAATATCATATCCCGGAGAGATTAATACTCTGGGTTGGTTCCTTGTGTCAGCAGGTTGTCAGTTTGACCAATGGTTTACTCCGTGCTGTTCACTTAAAATGTTTCCATAGGAGTGGATTCCTAAGACAACCATTCCCCACCGATCCCAAACTGTCATTTTTGCAAGTGGTCTGATACTGAAATGGTCTAGGGCAGGGGTCTCCAACCTTTGCAACTTTAAGTCTGAAGGACTTCAGCTCCCAGAATTCTCCAGCCAGCTTTGCTTTGCTGGCTGGAGAAGTCTGGAAGCTGAAGTCCTTCAGACTTAAAGTTGCAAAGGTTGGAGACCCCTGGTCTAGGGGAAAAATATATTCAGCCATCATTTGAAACTACAAGGCAAAATTGTTGGGACATGTTTGCAAGATCAAGCAATGAATGCACGATAAAAAAAAGACCTGCAATGGAAGCCATAGGTGTTTTTTTCAAAAGGCAAAGGTCTGAAAAAGGTTTGTTTGTTTGTCTTTGAGGAGGAGGAAGAAGTTTCACTTCTCCTCAAAGAAGCTTCATCAGTTGTGATGGGGGAGGTGTGGGGATGGACCTTCCATCTCCCCACCATCCAGTCTCAACTGTCAGTACCTGGCAGTAGGGTAGGACAAGAAGCAATGGGTGGAAACTAATGAAGGAGAGAAGCAACTTAGAACTGAGGAGAAATTTCCTGACAGTTAGGACAATTGATCTGCTGCTGTGGCCTAGAGGTGGAGCTCTCGCCTCCCAATCAGGAGGTTGTGAGTTCAATCCTAGGTAGAGGGAGAGGTAGGGTCTCCTGCTTGGGCAGGGGGTTGGACTAGATGACCTGCAAGGTCCCTTCCAACTGTGTTAATCTGTTATTAACCAGTGTAACAACTTGCCTCCAGAATGCTCCAACACTGGAAGTCTTTAAGAAGATGTTGGATAGCCATTTGTCTAAAGTGGGGTAGGGGTTCCTGCCTAAGCAGAGAGTTGGACCTCCAAGGTCCCTTCCAATTCTGTTATATTCTATTCTATTCTATTCTGTTCTGTTCTGTTGTATACTACCTATAGCAATAACACTTAGACTTATATTCTGCTATACACCTGTGTTTAAGCAGTTTACAGAGTCAACCTCTTGCCCCCAACAATCTGGCTCCTCCTTTTACCAACCTCGGAAAGATGGAAGGCTGAGTCAACTTGGAGCCTGGTGAGATTCGAACTGCCAAATTGCAGGCAGCCGGCAGGTAGCAGAAGTAGCCTGCAGTACTGCACTCTCGCCACTGTGCCACTCTTCCTCAAAGCTATCCTTCCATTCTCCCTACCATCACACTGACAAAGTGTCTTCTTCTGCCTCCTCAAAACAACAACGACAACAAGTCCAGTTAGAACAATTAACCAGTGGAACAGAAGTTGCCTCCAGAAGTTGTGAATGCCCCAACACTGCAAGTCTTTAAGAAGATGTTGGATAGCCATTGGTCTGAAATGGTATAGGGCTTCCTGCCTAGGTGGGGGATTGGACTAGAAGACTTCCAAGGTCCCTTCCAACTCTGCTATTGTATTGTATTATAAAATCCAAATGCTTGGCAACTGACTCACATTCATGACGGTCGCAGTGTCCCCGAGGTCACATGATCCCCTTTTGCAACCTTCTGACAAGGAAAGTCAAAGACAGATTCACTTAACAACAGTGTTACTAGCTTAACAGCTGCAGAGATTCACTTAACAACTGTAAGCAAGGTTGTAAGCAAGGTTGTAAAATGGGGCAAAACTCACTTAACTAATGTCTCTCTTAGCAACCGAAGTGCTGGGCACAATTGTGGTCGCGACTCAAGGACTGTCTATACCATCTATCACTGCTTTCCGGCTTATAATGTTTGCATTTTGTTTGCATCCCACCAAAAGAAATGTCCTTACTGGACGATTCAGAAGAAATGTTCATTAATGAATCAATACTTTGGTCACCACTGGGCTGGCGGTTAAATTTTTACGCAGCAGCTATCAACAGCAACAGGAAGGAGCTAACTCATAGCTTTGCTATGCCATTTCCACTTTCCCGAATAAATTCTGGTACTTATGCAACTTCTCTTTAAAAGCCTGGCTGTTATGCAACATCATGCTTTTAAAAAAAGAAAAGAGGAACTGTACTGTGTGTGCCAGAGATAAAGAACAAATGTACACAAATGCGGACAGGAAGGAAGGAAGGAAGGAAGGAAGGAAGGAAGGAAGGAAGGAAGGAAAGAAAGAAAGAAAGAAAGAAAGAAAGAAAGAAAGAAAGAAAGAAAGAATTTATCATCACAATTAAGTCCAAAATTTTGGTTGCTAAGCAAGAGCGTTGTTAAATGAGTTTCACCACATTTTAAAAGGTGGCCACTCCCACCCTGTCACATGATTGGCAAGCCACGCCCACAAAATAGGCCAAAATAGAAAAAAGATAGGGAGGAGTAAAGGCAGGCAGAGGGAGGGAGGGAGGGAAGAAGGAAGGGCTAAAGGAAATTGAACAGATAGAGAGTAAAAGATGGCTGAATGGATAAAAATAAGAGTTAGGAATACAGATATACAAACAGATCTACAGATAAACTGAGAGGGGAATGGATATGTAAAAACAGACATATTTTCTTTGGAATTCATTGGTAAAATCAATCTCCTTTTAGACAGAGAAAGAGCCTCATATGTGTTCACATTCTCACCACCCAATCTTACATTAGGGGGGGGGGGGAAGAGGAAATTTGTAATTGTATCAGATTTACAGATTAACAGAGTTGGAAGGGACTTTGCAGGTCATCTAGTCCAACCCCCTGCCCAAGCTTTGCTGGCTGGAGAAGTCTGGGAGCTGAAGTTCTTCAGACTTAAAGTTGCAAAGGTTGGGGACCCCTGCTTTAAAGCAATACTGTCTTTTTGGGGGGGGGGAGGAGCTGGAATTGTATGGGAATTTTGACAACATTTACTCCACCAGGAAAAAAAAGATATAGCTATTTTAAAAGGTGCAGGCATAGGCTCTATTCGAGGTTTTATGCACTCTGAAGGACTTTTTTGGGTTATTTCTGCAACCCTGTACACAGCTCTATTCTATTAGAAGTTATTATTTGACAGAACAACATGAAAAACAGGAATAGCAAATTCATTCTGCTAGAGATAGTGACTTGTTTTTCTATTTCTCCTTGTCTTATTGAACTCATTGTCTAAAATAATGTCCTAAAAGGAGCGGGAGAAATGCCTGATTTAAATAATATTAAAGGCATGGGATTTAGTCTGGGTTTGCAAACCACAATAAACCGTGATTAGAGCAGAATTTGTTGAAAATAGCTAGGTTCCTACAACATGGTCTCTTTAAAACTGAGCAACCCACATCATGCAGCTAGTCCTCAACTTACCACAGTTCATTTAGTGACTGTGCAAAGTTACAACAACACTGAAGAAAGTTTAATGAAAAGAAGGACCAGGGGAGACATGATACCAGCCTTCCAATATCTCAGGGGTTGCCCCAAAGAAGAGGGAGTCAAGCTATTCTCCAAGGCACCTGAGGGTAGAACAAGAAGCAATGGGTGGAAACTAATCAAGGAGAGAAGCAACTTAGAACTGAGGAGAAATTTCCTGACAGTGAGAACAATTAACTAGGGGAACTGCATGCCACCAGAAGTTGTGAACACTGGAAGTTTTTAATAACCATTTGTCTGAAGTGGTGTAGGGTTTCCTGCCTGAACAGGGGGTTGGACTAGAAGACCTCCAAGGTCCCTTCCAACTCTGTTATTCTATTCTATTCTATTCTATTCTATTCTATTCTGACTTATGACTGTTTCTCACACTTACAACTATTGCACACTCACCCATGATCAAAATTCAGATGCTTGGCAATGGACTCATATTTATGGAGTGTCATGTGACTCTCGTTTTGTGACTTTCTGACCAGCGAAGTCAGATGGGGAAGCCAGGTTCACTTAACAACCATGTTAACATGGTTCTTAACAACTATGGCAAGAAAGGTTGTAAAATGGGCCATTTAACAAAAGTCTCATTTAATAACAGAAATGCTGGACCCCCGTTGTGGTCGTAAGTCAGAGGCTACCTGTACTTGAATACGATTTGAGAAATTGCTGTTATTGAAATGCGAAAACTTGGGAGACAGTCAAGTTATTGTGCCGAGTATCTTTGGAATAGGAATAAGTGAATTTGTCCAATCTTAGTAGATCCTGTGGAGTATCTGGAGAATACGACTGGGGGAGGAACTGAGTTTGCATTTAATGGAAACCAGCTTCATTATTCTTGCTGAATAAAGGGGAGAAAGCTGAACACGATGTGCAGTTTTCTAAATGTTATACTGTTGTTCCCCAGTGCCAAAAAAAATAAAAGTCAAAACTCCCAGGAGGAAGATTTGAGAAAGTTGTGGTTGGATGGAGTTGATGAAATCCTGGAAAAAAAAGAAATATGAAAAGTTCCATTTGTCTATTTTATGTCTCCCACTATTCCACGTTGTTGGATGAGCTTTTTTGGGGGGTGGGGGTGGGGGAATAAAACAAAAATAAACTAAAGCTTTTCTGCTCTGGAGCATCTCCAGATGTGTGGTTTGCACTTCCTAGAATTCACTACAATGCCCATGCCGGATGGGGAATTTTGGATGTTGAAATCCTCACAGATTGAGAACGCTTGGACCGGGAATTTCTGCTCTAACGTTAGGAAAGACTGAGGACATGTAAACATATCTTGGGAGCCTTGTGAAATCTTCAGATGTTGATTCTTTTTCCTCCACACAATAACTTGCTGTGCAAGATAATAGATGAATATTTCTAGCTCACGGTTGAACGGTGATCCTTGGTACTCCCTGAGCTTGGTGGCTTTCTTGGAGGCGTTTCATTACCCAACTACGTAACATCATCAGTGCTATATGATGATGTTACCTAGTTGGGAAATGAAAAGGTCGGTGTTCTGACCGAGGCTTCCCAAAAGCCTGAAGCAAACTCTTTGTCCCGACAAAAAACCCTTTTATTAATTGATTGTGAATTCTGCTCATTTACAATACAATACAATACAATACAATACAATACAATACAATACAATATAATACAATACAATACAATACAATACAATACAATACAATAGCAGAGTTGGAAGGGACCTTTGTAGGTCTTCTAGTCCAACCCCCTGCGTGGGCAGGAACCTTATACCATTTCAGACAAATGGCTATCTAACATCTTCTTAAAGACTTCCAGGGTTGGGGCATTCACAACTTCTGGAGGCAAGCTGTTCCAGAGGTTAATTGTTCTAACTGTCAGGAAATTTCTCCTTAGTTCCAAGTTGCTTCTCTCCTTGATTAGTTTCCACCCATTGCTTCTTGTCCTGCCCCCAGGTGCCTTGGAGAATAGTTTGACTCCCTCTTCTTTGTGGCACCCTCTGAGATATCGGAACACTGCTATCATGTCTCCCCTGGTCCTTCTTTTCATCAAACTAGACATACCCAGCTCCTGCAACCGTTCTTCATATGTTTACATCTATCAAAGTCTCTCAAAGGAGGATTTACAGTCACAGACCTTATCTGGCTTGGAGAGCTGCCAGGCCGAGATCTGCAAAACTTGGCAAAGACTCCTGGAAAGTCACGAACCAATGAAGCGAACTCATGGTCTCCTGCAAACTCCACTCCCCTTTCGCTCCTCTTTCATTTCCTCTGGGAGGGACCATTCATCGTCCACCTGTGGCCTTACTCCCAAGTCGACCCCTGTTCTTTAGCTGTTCCCTTCGTCTGGCAACTCTGCGCTTGCGCACACTGAGAACAGGCTCCAGCTGTTCATCTGCCTCACTGATGTCTCTGTGAGGCCGTTCTGCATGGATGGCAGGTACATGTGGGGGGCGTGGGGCAAGTTTTCCCCCTTCCCCGCCAGGACATGGTGGGGACCGGCTGCACATGTGCTTAAATATTTTTGGAGAGGGCTTATTTTTTTGGGGGGGAGGGCTTATTTTAGTGCATGCGCTCAAAAGCCCGATTGGGCTTATTATCTGGGGAGGTCTTATTTTCAGGGAAACAAGGTATGTGTCGATGCATTTTCTCCCCAAGGGTCTTATCAGACAGTGTGCATAAATGCTTTCTCTCTCTCTCTTTGTGTGTGTGTGTGTGTGTGTGTGTGTGTGTGTGTGTGTGTGTGTATTCCAGTGGTGGGTTTCTGCAGGCTCGCACCTACTCGCGAGAGCCGGTTGGTGAAATTTAGAGAACCGGTGAGAGGGGGTTCCACTGGCGTACCTGGGAAGTAAATCTGGCCCGCCGCTGCCAGTGACCCAACAGGAAGGAAAGGAAAGGAAGGAAGGAAGGGAAAGGAAAGGGAAGGGAAGGGAAGGAAGGAAGGAAGGAAGGAAGGAAGGAAGGAAGGAAGGAAAGAAAGAAAGAAAGAAAGAAAGAAAGAAAGAAAGAAAGAAAGAAAGAAAGAAAGAATTTATCATCACAATTGAGTGCAACATTTTGGTTGCTAAGCAAGAGCGTTGTTAAATGAGTTTCACCCCATTTTAAATGGTGGCCACTCCCACCCTGTCACATGACTGCCAAGACACGCCCACAAAATAGGCCACACCTACAGAGTAGGTTCTAAAAAATTTGAAACCCACCACTGGTGTATTCGTTTATCTAATCTGGGTGGGGCCTGTTGTGCGTGTCAGCATGAGGATCTAATTACAACAGGGTCATGTCTGTGTCTCAGTATATGCCGCCTTGTTATGTTTGCCTGTTTGTTTGTCCCTGTGTTTGAAACTCCGGGTGGATTCTAACCAGGACGGAAGAAAGATTCATAACTTGTTTTATGGCGATTGCTATTATTATTATGATGATTTTAAGTGAATGTTGCTTTTCTCCCTAGCCTCCAGCAGATCTGGCTCATTTAAGAACAATTAATCAGTGGAACAGAAGTTGCCTCCAGAAGTTG
This sequence comes from Rhabdophis nuchalis, assembly GCA_039707465.1. Classification (NCBI taxonomy): domain Eukaryota; kingdom Metazoa; phylum Chordata; class Lepidosauria; order Squamata; family Natricidae; genus Rhabdophis; species Rhabdophis nuchalis. Next base: position 115,775,988 of record CM077648.1, read on the forward strand.
TAAATGCCCCAAGTCTGGATGTCTTTAAGAAGATGTTGGATAGCCATTTGTCTGAAACGGTATAGGGCTTCCTGCGTAGGCAGGGGGTTGGACTAGATGACCTCCAAGGTCCCTTCCAACTCTGCTATTGTATTGTATTGTATATCTCTGGAACGCCTCAAGAAATTTCAACCAAACTTGGTACACAGATGACTTACTCTCTGGAAACAAATACTATGGGGGGGTAAGACACCTCTAACACTCCTCGGGGTATGTGTTCTGTTAAGATGCAGTCTGTAGTGCCTTTAAATGGCTTCTACTGTACAGCGCAGTGGAGTTGCCATGTTAACGGCTTCATAGTGCCATAGAACAACTAGTCAGTGGAACAGCTTGCCTCCAGAAGTTGTGAATGCCCCAACTCTGGAAGTTTTTAAGAAGATGTTGCATAGCCATTTGTGTGAAACGGTATAGGGCTTCCTGCCTAGGCAGAGGGGATGGACTAGAAGACCTCCAAGGTCCCTTTCCAACTCTGCTATTGTATTGTGTTTTCAAACCCCATTTTTCTTCGGCTAGTTTGTCCTAACTGCGTGACATTCTTGTTGGGTTCTTGGAGATTTATCCTGCCAACGGAGAAGCCTTTGTGCGATTTCTCCTTTCCAACCTTCCGTTGGGTTGAAAAGAATAAAAGGGGCATTTTTTAAATTTTATTTTTGACGGCGGGAGGGAGGGAGGGAGGGAGTGGAGGTGGAGGAAGGGATTGAAGGCTGCCATGGCTAGGACCACAATAAGCAGCTGTCAGGGCTGATAATGGGCCCTTTTAGCAAGCCATATTTTTCTTCTCCGAACAGTGGTGTCAGCTGTCAAGAGACGAAAAGCTAACAACAGAAGGGGTCAGGGTGACCCCCTTCCACTCCTTTAGCGGGCAGATTAGAATAAAGCAATGCGCTATGCCACGAGAGGGTGGGAGGAGAAAGGACCTCTAAGAAAAGTCTTCTGGAAGATTGTAATTCTTGAAGCCTTCCCCTCCAACCCCCACATCAAATACAAAGGGGGTACACTTTGCAGAACATTTAACAGTGTGGCCATTTATCTGCCAAACCGTTCTCTTAAAGCAGGGGTGTCCAAAGTTGGGAACTTTTTAAGACTTGTGGACTTTAACTCCCAGAATTCCCCAGCCAGCCATGCTGTCTCTCCATCTCTCTCTGTGTGTGCATCTCCCTCTCTCCCTCTATCTCTGTCTTCCATCTCTCTCTCTCTCTGTCTCTCCATCTCTCTCTGTGTGTGTGTCTCTCCATCTCCCTCTCTTTCTCTGTGTCTCTCCATCTCTCTCTCTCTGTCTTCCATCTCTCTCTCTGTATCTCTCCATTTCTCTCTCTGTCTCCATCTCTCTCTGTCTTATTATTATTATTATTATTTTAAATCACATTTATATCCCACCCTTCTCCACAAAGGACCCAGGGCGGCGCACAGGAATTTAAAAACATACAAAACAATAAATACAAAATTTTAAAACATATTAAATTACAATCCTATGCTAAAATCCAAATTAAAACCCCCAGTTTAAAAACTATCTAAAAATAGTCCCCACGGGAGGTTAGGCTAGGCCGGCTTGCTGAAAAAGATGTGTCTTTAGACACTGGCGGAAGAGGCGGAGGTCCGAGATGGTACGCAATTCAGGGGGTAGGTCGTTCCAAAGGGCAGGGCCCGCCACAGAGAAGGCTCTCCCCCTGGGTGTCGCCAGATGGCATTGCCCGGCCGACAGCACCCTGAGACGGCCCTCTCTGTGGGAGCGGATCGGCCGAAGGGATGTATGGGTCTTCCATCTCTCTCTCTCTCTCTGTCTCTCCCTTTCTCTCTGTGTGTGTCTTCCATCTCTCTCTGTATCTCTCCATCTCTCTCTCTGTGTCTCTGTCTTCCATCTCTCTCTCTGTCTCTCCATCTCTCTCTGTCTCTCCCTCTTTCTGTCTCTGTCTTCCATCTCTCTCTCTTTCTGTCTCTCCATCTCTCTGTCTCTCCATCTCTCCTTCCCTTTGTCTGTCTCTCTGTCCGTCTCTCTATCTCTCCCCCCTTTCTCTGTCTCTCCGTCTCTCTGTCTTCCATCTCTGTGTGTGTGTGTCTCCATCTCTCTCTCTTTGTCTCTCTGTCCATCTCTCCAACTCTCCCCCCTTTCTCTGTCTCTCCAACTCTCTCTCTCTCTCTCTCTGTCTTTCTCTGTCTCTCCATCTCTCTTCTCTCTCTCTCTCTCATACACACACACACATCCACTCATCAATAAGAGGAACTCGGGCCTCGCAAGACTCCAGCATTTCAAAAATAATGGTCCTTCCTTGTAATAAAACCACAATCTAGAATGAAGAGCGCAAAGGTTTCTCAACCCCCAGGTCATCTTGCAAATGTTCTCTGCTCTAAAGAGTTGTCTCAAGTAATTGCATGGCATGACTTCCGAGGGCACCTCCATCGTCTGCAACCAGATATAAAAGGAAATAATTGCTAAATGTCAAAGCCCCTTTTTAACAAGGGATGCTCCTGCAAGAAACAGCAGGGTTTTAAAGTGCTTGGACTAAAGGAGGATGAACTACGGAAAGGGCAGGTTATGTTTCACCAGAAGGAGGTCGGGGGTTACAGATGTCTTTGAATACATCACATAGAAATGGAATTATTTTTCTGTAACGCTCCAGAGAGTCAGTGGGGCAGAGTGGTTAAGGCAATGGGAGTGAAACCAAACTGTGATCTAGTCCTGCCTAAGGGATGAAAACTGACTGGGTGACTTTGGGCCAATCACCAAGAGAGAGCAAGTTCTAGTCCCACCCTTAGGCACGAGAACCAATTGGGTGACTTTGGGCCAATCGCCAGGAGTCTGAGAGTTCTAGTCCCGCCTTAAGAATGAAAACTGACTAGGTGACTTTGGGCCAATCACCAAGAGAGAGCAAGTTCTAGTCCCACCCTTAGGCATGAGAACCAATTGGGTGACTTTGGGCCAATCGTCAGGAATTTGAGAGTTCTAGTCCCGCCTTAGGAATGAAAACTGACTAGGTGACTTTGGGCCAATCACCAAGAGAGGGCAGGTTCTAGCCCCACCCTTAGGCATGAGAACCAATTGGGTGACTTTGGGCCAATTGCCAGGAGTTTGAGAGTTCTAGTCCCGCCTTAAGAATGAAAACTGACTAGGTGACTTTGGGCCAATCACCAAGAGAGGGCAGGTTCTAGTCCCACCCTTAGGCACGAGAACCAATTGGGTGACTTTGGAACATTGGGCCAATCGCCAGGTGTCTGAGAGTTCTTGTCCTGTCTTAGGGATGAAAACTGACTTTGGGCCAATCATCAAGAGAGGGCAAGTTCTAGGCATGAGAACCAATTGGGTGACTTTGGGCCACTGGGCCAATCACCAGGAGTTTGAGAGCTCTAGTCCTGCCTTAGAGATGAAAATTGACTGGATGACTTTGGGCCAATCACCAAGAAATGGTAAGTTCTAGTCCCACCCTTAGGCATGAGAACCAATTGGGTTTGGGCCAATCACCCGGGAGATTATGAGTTCCACTTCACTTTGTAGAAGAAACTCTGGTCCAAATTATGCTCATAAATCGAGAATTACTTGTATTTAAACTGAATATTGAGTTCACAGACAATTATGTTAAGCCGTGGTGATACAGTGGTATTGCAGGCTAACTCACCGCTCACTGCCAGGAGTTCGATCCTCACTGGCTCAAGGTTGACTCAGCCTTCCATCCTTCCGAGGTGGGTAAAATGAGGACCCAGATTGTTGGAGTCTATAGGCTGACTCTGTAAACCACTTAAGGCAGGGCTGTAAAGCAGGGGTGGGATTCTACCAGTTCGGGCGAACCGGTAGCTCCGACGATCAGCTGGGAGCGAATCGGTTTGCTCCGATGATCAAGTGGCCCCGCCCACCTGCCCCTGCGCTTAACTCACCTACATCTTCTCAGCTGAGTCGCGCGGCAGAGCGTTTAGCCACATCTCAGCGGTTTTCCTCCCCAGGAGTAATGTGGAAGGTAAGTTTTCTCAAAACTGTGCATGCCAAGCGCGCGATCACGAACCGGTTGTTAAACTGGTAGGATCTCTTTACAGCGGTTAAGCCAGTGCTGTAAAGCAGGGGTCTCCAACCGTTGCAACTTTAAGTCTGAAGGACTTCAGCTCCCAGAATTCTCCAGCCAGCAAAGCATTATGAAGCAGTATATAAATCTATGGGCTATTGCTATTGCCTTTAAGTATGGCAACGGTTTCTCAGCATGAAACGTCTCGTGGAGCGATGCAATCTGATCTTCGACATCAGACGGGTGGGATTCCTCCTTCTCCAGGACACCAAATGTCGCTATTTGCAACGGGAGAATCCCATTACTAGGGAATGTGAGCACGTCAGCAAAATTCAAGTCACAACAACATGATCACCGCCAGAATTAAACACACCACTTGAAGCCGATTTATCTCCCGGTGCTGAAGCTTTGCCCTAAAGTGCCAAGATGGTGAAACCCAAGACTGGTTTTTGTTTTTTTTAAAACCCATGTGTAAAGCACAGCCGTGGAAATAAAGCCATGCGCTCGATTTTTAAAAAATAAATAAATCGCACCAAGATATAAAATATAGGTCAGAGTGGAGCAACAGCAGGATTATGCGGGATTTAGCTGTACTGTTGTCTTTTCGTTGCAAGGGTTTGGAGAAAGCTGAGATAGCATTTTTAAAAATATATCTCCTATCAGCAAAGGAACACAATTCTACGATTTTCATATTTGCAAGGAAGTATTACAACCGAACGCAGGACTATTTATTCACTGGTCTCATTCCGTCTTGTTCTTATCGCCCACAAAGTCAGAATCCAAGACAGGTTTTTACATCTAGACTAGAATAACGGAGTTGGGAGGGACCTTGGAGGTCTTCTAGCCCAACCCCCTCCTTAGGCAGGAAACCCTACACCACTGCAGACAAATGGTTATCCAACATCTTCTTAAAAACTTCCAGTGTTGGAGCATTCACAACTTCTGGAGGCAAGTTGTTCCACTGATTGTTATCATTGTCAGGAAATTTCTCCTTAGTTCTAGGTTGGAGAGAGGGACAGGGAGATGGAAGGAGGGAGAGGAAGAGGCAGAAAGAAGGAGAGACAAAGGGAAGGGGAGAGGGGAAGGGAGGAAGAGAGAGGGGAAGGAAGGAGAGGGAGAGAGGGGGGAGGGAGAAAGGGGAAGGGAGGGAGGAGAGAAGGGGGGAGAGAAAAAGAGGGAGAGGGAGGGAAGGAGAGAGAGAAAGGAAGGGAGAGAGGGAAGGAGGGAAAGGGGGTGGGGAGAGAGGGAGAGGGAGGAAGGGAGAAGGAAGGAGAGAGAGAGGGAAGTGGGGAGAGGGAGGGAGATGAAAAGAGGGAGAGAGGGGGAGGGAGAGAGGGAAGGAGAGAAAGGAGGAGGGGAGAGGGGGAGGGAGGGGGAGAGAGGAAAGAGGAAGAAGGAAGGGGGGAGAGAGAGAGAGAAGACAGCAAAGCCTGCCTTAAGGGAGGCAGGTCGCTCTAATTAGAAATGGAAGATTTTACCCTGTTTTCTAGAGAAAACCTCATCTGATTTCTGTTAGGATATTCAGCCTTATATTGGCTTGACAATATATATGAGCCTATGTTCTTAAGGAGTTACGTAGCTTTAAGAACTGTGTTTGAATTCTGATTGGCTGTGAGTCTCAGCTCTACCATAAAGCAAGCTCAGAATCACAGTCCGTTCCCTCTTCGATCCTTTTCGATTCCATTCCTGTTCTTACTGTTTACTGCTGAGAAGATTGAAGACTGAAGTATTTGTTTTGCACCACCGTAAGATAACTCTGTGTTTGGTGTTGGACTGTTATTATTTTGAGAAGTTAGTATCACTGGTTGGAAGAAGTATTTTAGTTGCTACAAAGTAAAGACTATTTATTTTCTTACTATCACTGTTTTAGAGTTTGCTTTGTGGTTAAAGCAACGTATCTCTTTACTGTCTGATGAATTACACTATTCCGCATTTCTTTCTTTCTTTCTTTTTTGTTTGAAAAAGTTTTATTGGTTTTAACAATTTACAGCAGGAAAGGGGTAAATAAGGTATTAGATAATATTTTGGAGCTTCCACATCGGGTTTTATGACCGCCTCCGAGTCTTCATAGATATTCCATTAAAAAAATAATAAAAGGAAGGGGTACATACATTTTAAAATCATAAATTTTCATATTATTTTATACATTCAATTACTTTATACTATTGACATCCGTACAGGAATTACCATCATAAAAAAAAAAAGAATATAACAAATTATTTTTGTGATCTGAGCCTCTTTGCTATAGTCTCTTCCTCCTCCCCCCACACCAGCAGGCGGACCCGTGGCCCCTCCCATTCCCATCTCATCGTCATCCAGGATTGAGAAATGTTTTTTAAGAAAATTATGCGCCTCTTCAACTGTTTTGATTCTAACTCTTCCTCCCTCCCAGAATACCAGCATCCCTTCCGGCATCAACCACTTGAACCACACCCCCTATTCCGCATTTATTTCTAAACACTGGTTACGGGACCAGAGTTGTAACACTGATTCTGAACCCAGAGTTGCTAACAATTTCTGGATAATCTAACCCAGCGTTTCTCAAATAGTGGGGCGCGCCCCCCCAGGGGGGCGCGAGGCTCCGTAAAGGGGGGCGCGTTTGATAGTCAGGAGCCGCACACCCGGAAAGACCGATACTGCCGCCGCCGCCGTCTTGGCATCCCAGGCCCACTCCGCGGCGGCGGCGGCAGCGGCTGTAGGTAAAGCCCGAAGGCGACTAAGAAAGGCATCAGAGAAGGAGCAGCCGGAAGCCGTGCCTCTTGAGCACCACTAGGCTGGACGAGGCAGAAAGCGGACGCGGGGATAAGGAAGGGGATGCGCTTCGGGCCAATCAGCGTGGAAAGGTGAGGTCGAAGGAGGAGGGGGCAGCCCCCTGGCAGAGCGCGCAGCCAGGCAGCCGGGGCAGGCGGCGGGCGGGGATGGGGGGCGGGGACGGGGACGCCGGTGAACGAGCGAACAAGCAAGCGCGGGCGGGCAAGGAAACTTGCTGCAGCAGCGCCCAACAACCTGCCTGCCCACCGCCTGCGGTTACTCGCTCGCTCACCTACCCACCGGACGAAGGAAGCTGGCGTCCGGTGGGTGAGCGAGCGAGTGAGTAACTGTGGCCGACTGGCCGGCGGGCGGGTAAGGAAAGTTGCGGCAGCGCCCAACAATCCGCTGGCCCGCTGGCCGCGGTTGCTCGCTCGCTTGCTCACCCATCGGACGCCAGGTTCCTTCGTCCGGTGGATGGGTGAGAGAGCGAGCGAGTAAATACAGCCAGCGGGCTGGCGGGCCGGTCAGGCTACTTCCAGGAGCTGAGGAGGTTCGGGGGGGGGGGGAGACAGACAGACAGAGAGAGGCACAGACACACAGAGAGACAGGGAGGGAGGGGGGAACCAGAGAGTGACAGACACACACAGAGAGACAGAGAGTGGGAGGGAGGGAGAGATAGACAGAGACACAGAGTGATTTAAGTGCCTGAATGCGAGACAGACACACACACACACACACAGAGAGAGTAACAGATGGGCAAACAAAGGAGAGAGAGACAGAGAGAGAAAGAAAAAAAAGAAGGTGGGAGAAAAAGAAAGAAAGAGAAAGAAAGACAGACAGAGAGAAAGAGAGAAAAAAGAAAGAGACAGAAAGGAAAAAAAGAGAAAAGAGAGAGAGAAAGAAAAGAGACAGAAAGAAAGAGAAAGAAAGAGAAAGAGAGAGAGAAAGAAAGAGAAGGAGAGAGAAAGAGGGAAAGAAAGAAAGAGAGAGAGAGAGAAAGAGAAATAGGGAAAGAGAGGGGGGGGAAGGGAAAGAAAGGGAAAGAAAAAGAAAAAGAAAGAAAGAGAAAGAAAGAGAGAGAGAAAGAGAAAGAAAGAAAAAGAAAGTGGGAGAGAGAGAAAGAAAGACAGACAGAGAAAAAGAGAAAGAAAGAGACAAAGGAAAGAAAGAGAAAAAAAGAAAGAGAGAGAGGGAAAGAAAGAGACAGAAAGAGAGAGAGAGAAAGAGAGGGAGAGAGAAAGAGGGAAAGAAAGAAAGAGAAAGAGAAAGAAATAAAGAGAGAGAGAAAGAGGGAAAGAAAGAAAAAATGAGAGAGAAAGAGAGAGAAAGAGAAAGAAAGAGAGAAGAGAAAGAAAGAAAGAAAGAGAAAGAAATAAAGAGAGAGAGAAAGAAAGAGGGAAGGAAAGAGACAGAGAGAAAGAGAGAAAGAAAGACAGAAGGAAAGAAAGAAAAAGAAAGAGAGAGAGAGAGAGAGAGAGAGAGAACTTATGACCACAATTAAGCCCAAAAGTTTGGTTGCTAACCAAGACCATTGTTAAGTGAGTTTCACATTTTCCAAATTGGCCACTCCCACCCGGTCACATGGTTTGACATGTCCAATCAAAAAATGTTTATAGTTTAATTAAGGATTTAATGCACTTTAAATCTTTTCTGCTACAGTTAATAAAGCTATTCTTTGTTGTAAATTGATCCACATTTCTTTCTTTCTTTTATTATCTTATACGTTAATAAGGATACAGTGTTATGCAGAGGTGTACTTATAACAATTTTATAGACAAATGATACTATTTACAGTCGCGCGGGGGGCGCGAAATGTTTTCTTCTTCCTAGGGGGGGCCTGACAGAAAATAATTGAGAACCACTGATCTAACCCAAGATAGGCCAACCTTAGCAATCATTATTTTAATTCGCTTTTATCTGCATTTGCTGTTCACTGCATTTTCTCTCTTTCTCCTTAACATTTGAATTGAGACTGCTAACTTCCACATGTTGCTTTATGCCCATGCTCCTCTGTAAATTTTCTCAGACATTCATAAATCTGCAGCTGCGGCTGTAGTAGTAACAGCAGCAGCGGTAGATATCGCCAAGGCTACTACTACGAGCATCATTTTAATAGGGCAATGAGGCCATTTCTTTTATCAAACCAGTTTTTCTTTTAGATATGTCAGATGTTTTGCTAACATGCCTCTAACACCCATTAATAAAACCCTTAATACTAAGACCTCTGGGATGTTATTTTAGAGAACGGGGACAAAAGCCGTACATATTCTTTTATTCTTTTAAGAGTCTTCTATTGTCTTCTGTTGATTTACCGTAGGTGGGATGGCTAACTGGACAACTTGATACTTACAGCCACAAAGCAATACAATACAATACAATAGCAGAGTTGGAAGGGACATTGGAGGTCTTCTAGTCCAACCCCCTGCTTAGGCAGGAAACCCTATACCATTTCAGACAAATGGCTATCCAACATCTTCTTAAAGACTTCCAAGGTTGGAGCATTCACAACTTCTGGAGGCAGGTAGTTCCACTGATTAATTGTTCTCACTGTCAGGAAATCCCTCCTTAATTCTAGGTAGCTTCTCTCCATGATTAGTTTCCACCCGTTGCTTCTTGTTCTGCCCTCAGGTACTTTGGAGAATAGTTTGACTCCCTCTTCTTTGTGGCAACCCCTGAGATACTGGAACACTGCTATCATGTCTATCAACAGAAGAATTCAATTTGCTAATCATTATGTCAAAATGTCTTTGGAGATTCTCAGTTATTTATGTCACAGCAAATAGGCTGCGTTTTTCCCTGAAGACGTTTTGCTTCTCATCCAAGAAGCATCTTCAGAACTGAGGAAGCCTCTTGGATGAGAAATGAAATGTCTTCAGGGAAAAACAAAGAAAACTCCGGTTGCCTTTTGGGGAAAAAACATAACACACCTTTGGGATATTATGTCAAAAATAACTCCAATGCAAAAAAATACCCTCCACCCCAAACAAAACCCAGTTGCAATGTTGCGCGTTAAAAAAGGAGCCGCTTGGGTGTTTGACACGCCTGGCTCCATCCATACCTTGGCAAGCCTCAAAAGTCACCCATGAGGTCATACAGATGGTCTAGCTTGGGTGGGGAAGCAACATAAGTTGTTAGATGCAAGCTGATAGCCCAAACTTGAGACAACCGTACCAAAATAGATGCTGCAGGCTGTTGAATTTTTAAAAGTGAGATGGAGTGTGAGCTCAATCAGTTCATAGTCAATCTCTCTGTAGCTGCCCTATTGGACGTGTCTTCTGAGAAAGAAAGAAAGAAAGAAAGAAAGAAAGAAAGAAAGAAAGAAAGAAAGAAAGAAAGAAAGAAAGAAAGAAAGAAAGAAAGAAAGGAAGGAAGGAAGGAAGGAAGGAAGGAAGGAAGGATTATGGGAAGGAAGGAGGGAAAGAAAGAAATAGATTGAGAAAGGAAGGGAGAGAGAAAGAAAGAAAAAGAAAGAAAAAAAGAAGAAAGGAATGGAAGGAAGGAAGGAAGGAAGAGATTAAGACAGAGAGAGAAAGAAAAGAAAGAAAGAATCAGAAAAAAAGAAAGAGGAAAGAAAGGAAGGATAATGGGAAGGAAGGAAGGGAGGAAATAAATAGATTGAGACAGAGGGAGGGAGAGAGAGAAAAATAGAAAAATAAAAAAGAAGAAAGAAAGGAAGGAAAGGAAGAAAGGAAGAGATTAAGATAGAGAGAGAGAAAAAAGAAAAACAGAAAAAGAAAGAAAGGGGAAAGAAAGGAAGGAAGGAAGGAAGGAAGGATAATGTGAAGGAAGGAAGGAAATAAATAGATTGAGACAGAGGGAGGGAGAAAGAAAAAAGAAAAAAGAAAGGAAGGAAAGGAAAGATGGAAGAGATTAAGACAGAGAGAGAAAGAAAAGAAAGAATCAGAAAAAGAAAGAGGAAAGAAAGGGAAGGAAGGAAGAGATTAAGACAGAAAGAGAGAAAGAAAGGAAATAAAGAAAGAAACAAACAAGCAAAGGAAGGAAGGAAGGAAGGGAGGGAGGGAGGGAGGGAGGGAGGGAGGATAATGTGAAGGAAGGAATGAAATAAATAGATTGAGACAGGGAGGGAGAAAGAAAAAGAAAAAAGAAAGGAAGGAAGGAAAGGAAAGAAGGAAGAGGTTAAGACAGAGAGAGAAAGAAAAGAAAGAATCAGAAAAAGAAAGAGGAAAGAAAGGGAAGGAAGGAAGAGATTAAGACAGAAAGAGAGAAAGAAAGGATAGAAAGGAAGGAAGGAAGGAAGGAAGGAAGGAAGGAAGGAAGGAAGGAAGAAAGGACCCGAAATTCAGAATCTCCTCCTTATGGTTACGGAAAGAGGGAACAGTAACTCCATTCCTTCAGATGAGTCATATGAAGTTCTTAGAGCAGTGGTTTCACATAGCAAGAACCAACCCTAGAAGCTCGAAATGTATCAGCGGAGAAACCACAGAAGGCAGAAGAGGAAGAAGAGGAAGAGGGAGGCGAATAAAAGTGAAAGACAGATAAAGCCCGAAAATGGCTGCTACAATCCACTGATCTCACTCCTGCGAAGAGTTCTTCCAGATGCAAACATAATAATACAATCCTTGGGAAGGCCTCGATATGGTGGACTAAAGGGCTAAGTCCAGTCTGGTTGACCATGCAACGATAATCATGATAATCCCCTCCAGCCCCACTCACTCTCTTGTTTAGTTTTCAAAATGGGTGGAGGAGTAAACCTTTCCACAACACTATAATCATTAAGTTTACAATAGCGTCACTTCATTATTCCAGCGGTAGGTAGGATTGTGTTTTCTGACACTTGTAGCACGAAGGAAGAAATTGGGGGGAAAAAACAATCTCTCCAAAAACAAGCAACAAGATCGTTGACATATTAAAAAGAAATTCAACTCATGGACACCATTTTTACATTTCTACCTCATGGACAAAGGGCTACGAAAACAAGTCCTTTTTTTTTTCTTTCAACCCAGGAATAGAAGAGGTGGAAGAGTTGGAAGGGACCTTGGAGGTCTTCTAAGCCAACCCCCTGCTCAAGCAGGAGACCCTACACCATTTCAAACCAACGGTTGATCCAGGATCTTAAAAACCTCCGGTGTTTTTAACGTCTGGAAGGCAAGTTGTTCCCCGTGATTAATTGGCCTGACTTTTCATTAATTAACGGTTCCAACCCCATGTACCACAACCAGAAATGAGTCTTCAAAGAAAAACAAACACCAATTTTGCAGGGCAAAATTGAGGGACCTGCTCCTCAACATCTCAGCCTGCTTCAGAAACCCAATGGAGAAGCTTCCTTCAGGGGAAAACAGAAGACATTTTAAGGAGGCAAAAATGACACGGTACCTCATGTCTTGGTGCAGATCTGAGAATTACGGGCAGTTCCTGGTGCTTCTCTTGGCTACGTCGCAGCCCTTCAGCTAGTTCAGAGTGTGCGTCTTTGCAACCCAAGGATTCACGACAGCTTCGCCGTTTCCTTTGTGGTTTCGTCACAGGCCTATAGCTTCCGTTACTGATGAGAAGTCTCTTTTGCACTAAGCCAATGCTTTTTTTCTTTTTTTGAGAGGGTTGGGTGGAAATGCTAGCAGTTTTGTCCGTGGTTTTAAGGGGGAAAAAACCCAGAGGGTCTCCTACTTCGTTAGGAAGCCTTTCAAGCTGTTTTTTTTTTAAAAAAAGATCTACATTTCCTACTTTCACGCCCATCACGAAAGAAACTTATTTAAGTTCCTAGTACTCAGTGACGCAACTCAGTTTCGTTCTTAGCCTTTGATGGAGGCTGGAGGTTAAATCTCAGAGGGTGCCACAAAGAAGAGGGAGTCAAACTATTCTCCAAGGCACCTGAGGGCAGAACAAGAAGCAATGGGTGGAAACTAATCAAGGAGAGAAGCAACTTAGAACCGAGGAGAAATTTCCTGACAGTTAGAACAATTAACCAGTGGAACAGACGTTGCCTCCAGAAGTTGTGAATGCCCCAACCCTGGAAGTCTTTCAGAAGATGTTGGATAGCCATTTGTCTGAAATGGTATAAGGTTCCTGCCCACGCAGGGGGTTGGACTAGAAGACCTACAAGGTCCCTTCCAACTCTGCTATTGTATTGTATTGTATTAAATGTACAACTGGCAACCACCAACCTGCCTTCCATTGATGACTTGCACACTGCACGAGTCAAAAAAAGAGCCGTGAACATATCTACAGACCCTTCCCATCCTGGACATCAATTGTTTCAACTCCTACCCTCAAAACGATGCTATAAGGCATTGCACACCAGAACTACTAGACACAAGGACAGTTAGTTCCCCCTGAACGCCATCACTCTGCTAAACAAATAATTCCCTCACCACTGTCAAACCATTCACTAAGGCTGCATTAATATTAATAGTAGTCTTCTCATTGTTCCTATCACCCATCTCCTCCCACTTATGACTGTATGAGTGTAACTTTGTTGCTTGTATCCTTACGATTTATATTGATATTGATTGTTTCCTGATTGCTTATTTGTATACCTTATGACTTTCATTAAGTGTTGTATCTTATGATTCTTGATGAATGTATCTTGTCTTTTTATGCACACTGAGAGCATATGCATCAAAGACAAATTCCTTGTGTGTCCAACCACACTTGGCCAATAAAGAATTCTATTCTATTCTATTCTATTCTATGCTATTCTATTCTATTCTACAGTATTCTATTCTATTCTATTCTATTCTTTTCTATGCAATGCAATGCAATGCAATGCAATACATACAATACAATACAATAGCAGACTTGGAAGGGACCTTGGAGGCCTTCTAGTCCAACCCCCTGCCTAGGCAGGAAACCCTATACCGTTCCAGACAAATGTCTATCCAACATCTTCTTAAAGACTTCCAGTGTTGGGGCATTCACAACTTCTGGAGGCAAGCTGTTCCACTGATTGCCTCCAGAAGTTGTGAATGCCCCAACACTGCCCAGGAAAGGAGCAAGGGACTAGCTCGCGGTGCAGTGGTGGGATTAAAATTTTTCTACTACTGGTTCTATGAGCGTGGTTTGGTGGGCGTGGCTTGGTGGGCGTGGCAGGGGAAGGATACTGTAAAATCTCCATTCCCTCCCCACTCCAAGGGAAGGTTACTGCAAAATCCCCATTCCCTCCCAACCAGCTAAGACTCAGGTGGCAGAGAATAGATGGGGGCATGGCCAGGCAGAGGTGGGCACTCTGTGCCTAAAAGGTTCTCCGTCACTGGTATAGGGTCTCCTGCTTGAGTAGGGGAGTGGACTAGAAGACCTCCAAAGTCTCTTTCCAACTCCGTTATTCTGTTATCTCTGCTCCCCCCCCACACAACCCCCCCCCCACGTCAACTCAATCGATAGGCCTTACGGTGGGGTTCCTGTCTTCCATTTTTCACGAGTTTCTCTCCCCGGCACCAGCCCTGATGGCAAACCTCAATAATAAACACTTAATTGCTTGTTTCGCTCGTCACCTAAGTGCCTTGCGCCCTGAAGCATAACGGCGGAAGCTAATGTGACACATTATTATGCTTATCTCAGAAAAGAAATATTACTGCAAAAGGAACTTAAGTGCTCCAAGCTTTCCCTTGCATGGCAGAGTCTAATTTTAGAACCATTCCCTCGTCCGCCAGAGAATCTGTGGCATGGACGGCCAAGGCCCATTTCTAGCATTTAAAAAAAACAAAAACAAAATATTGCTGGATTTGTACGTTCAGAGGTGCTCATGAATGCATGGCTATGTAGGTCGGATAATCGGATGAGAAGTCCTCTGCTAACTGAAGGGATGTGTCAGCCATGGCAGGATCAAAATGGATACAAGAATAAAATTCGTTTAGGGACTGTCCACAATTACAAGGGCCCTGAAAAACAGTGACTTTTGCGTTCTAACCCAGCTTCTCAAACATGGCAAACCCTCTGTAGTTAAATCAATTATTCCTTTATTAGGAGTGCCAACAGCACCGGCAAAAAAGTCTCTCTCTCAACACAGGTGAACAAATCCCTCTGGTCCGGAGGTCTATTCATCTCTGCCTTTGATCCCCAGAGCTAAGGTGGGCCTTCACTAGCAGCGGTGGCTCTTAGGTCCCAAGGACAAGCCCATAGATTTCCACTGCTCTCCTCTCCTCTGCCACATCTATTCATCTCCGCCCCCTGCCTTTGATCCCCAGAGCTAGGGTGGGGCTTCGCTAGCAGCGGTGGCTCTTCCTTCCCAAGGACCGGCCCATAGTTTTCTAATGCTCTCCTCTCCTCTGCCACATCTATTCATCTCTGCCCCCTGCCTTTGATCCCCAGAGCTAAGGTGGGCCTTCACTAGCAGCTGTGGCTCTTAGGTCCCAAGGACAAGCCCATAGATTTCCACTGCTCTCCTCTCCTCTGCCACATCTATTCACCTCCATCCACTGCCTTTGATCCCCAGAGCTAAGGTGGGGCTACGCTAGCAGCTGTGGCTCTTAGGTCCCAAGGACAAGCCCATAGATTTCCACTGCTCTCCTCTCCTCTGCCACATCTATTCATCTCTGCCCCCTGCCTTTGATCCCCAGAGCTAGGGTGGGGTTTTGCTAGCAGCAGTGGCTCTTCCATCCCAAGGACCTGCCCATAGATTTCCACTGCTCTCCTTTCCTCTGCCTTCTGTGCATATGTGTGTCAGGCACTGGGCCCAGCTGTTCCTCCTCTTCCTCATCAGCCACCTCCAGACCTGGGGTCTGTTGACTCTTCATCTGAGGACTGATGGACGGCCCAGGCTCCACCTCCCTCCCTCCTTTCCCCCCCACTCTTTCTGCCAGCTCCATTTCCTCTTCCCCCTTGGAGCTCTCAAGTTGCTTTAGTGCTGACCCCGACTCTCACCCCCACCCCCCATTCCTCATCTGATTGGGCTGCTGGAGGTTGTAAAAAGTGGCCAAAGTCACTTGAGTCTCGCTTAGCAACAAAAATTGGGGCTCAATTGTGGTCGTAAGTCAAGGACTACTTGGATTTTAGCCCGACATGCTTCTGCCCCACAAATCACGCATGAAAACGTTTTGCAGGCCACATCACAGTAAACATAAATCTTGCTGCAAGATAGATTCTTAATGCAAATGGGCTTTGACCAATTTATTTTTGCTTTTCCTTCAGCATTGCTCTCAGGGTAATACCAAGCCAAGACAACCAAGCAAATCTGCAGCTACAAATATGTAGATCTGTGGGGTCCTTAATGCTCTCTGAACTTGGCTATTTTTCTTGCAGATATCTCATTACCCAACTAGGCAACATCATCAGTCCAGATGGGAGTGGGGTTGGCTTTCGGTTTATATACAAGCAGCTCGCCTTGTCATGGTTGGTTCTTGGAAGCAACGTTCTTCTTTCTCCCACCAACACTGACAGGGCAAGAAGCCACTTGTATACTAGAGAAAACAAACCCGAGGTTGTGGACTGCCAGCGGCCAGCAGAGCTGGCAGCAGACTCAGACAGTGAGGAGGTTGGGGAGGAACCTGGGCCAGTCCTGGAGTCTGGGGAAGGCTCTGACGAGGGCTCTGCGTCGGAGGCAGAGATGGGACCAAGGCCGTCTGGCAGTTCTCAGCTGCCTTCGGAGTCAGACATTAGTGGGGCAGGAGAACAGCTGGAGCCGGTTCCCAGGGTGCGCATGCGCAGAGCTGCCAGGAAAAGGGAACAGTTAAGGGACAAGGTCTGACTCAGGAGGAAAGCCACAGGTGGGTGGTGAATGGCCCCTCCCACAGGGAATAAATATGAGCCAAAGGGGAGTGGAGTTTGCAGGAGACAATGAATTCAGTTCCTTAGGGCGAAGATCTGTTCCTGACTTCTTGCCAAGGAATTGCTGCTACAGCATGGAGTTTAGAAGATATCGGCCTGGCAGCTCTCCAAGCCTCATCAAGGTCTGCAGTCATAGTAATTTAATAATAATAATTTATTCGATTTATAAACCGCCCCCTCTCCCCGAAGGGACTCGGGGCGGTGTACAGGAAAAATTAAAAAACCATATAAAACATACAATATATACAAAGTTAAAAATGAATTAAATTAAACCTGTACTAAAATTTAAGAACATTAAAATACAACCCACCTATGCTAAAATTCCCTAAAGTCTAATATCCATATACGTATTTGGCAGATGTTATATTAAGAGAGTCAAAACTGTTACGCAAGACCAGCTGGCGAAAGAGGGGAAGGTCCGTGATAGTGCGAAGTTCGGGGGGTAGGTCGTTCCAGAGGGCCGGCCCTGCCACAGAGAAGGCCCTACCCCTGGGCACCACTAGCCGGCACTGACCGGCGGTTGGTACCCTCAGTAGGCCCTCTCTGTGGGAGCGTATTGGACGCAGGGAGGTGTGTGGCAGGAGACGGTCCCGCAAGTAGCTAGGCCCCGAGCCATGGAGCGATTTGAAGATGGTAACAAGCACCTTGAAGCGCACCGCCACCGGTAGCCAGTGCAGCTCGCGCAGGAGAGGTGTTACAATACAATACAATAGCAGAGTTGGAAGGGACCTTGTAGGTCTTCTAGTCCAACCCCCTGCATGGGCAGGAACCTTATACCATTTCAGACAATTGGCTGTCTAACATCTTTTTAAAGACTTCCAGGGTTGGGGCATTCACAACTGCTGGAGGCAAGCTGTTCCAGAGGTTAATTGTTCTTACTGTTAGGAAATTTCTCCTTAGTTCTAAGTTGCTTCTCTCCTTGGTTAGTTTCCACCCATTGCTCCTTGTCCTGCCCCCAAGTGCCTTGGAGAAAAGTTTGACTCCCTCTTCTTTGTGGCACCCTCTGAGATATCGGAACACTGCTATCGTGTCTCCCCTGGTCCTTCTCTTCATCAAACTAGACATACCCAGCTCCTGCAGCCGTTCTTCATATGTCTTAGTCTCCAGTCCTCTAATCATCTTGGTTGCTCTTCTCTGCACTCTTTCCAGAGTGTCCACGTCTTTTCTACATCGTGGCGACCAAAACTGTATGCAGTATTCCAAGTGTGGCCTTACCCAGGCACTATACAGTGGCATTAACACTTCACGCGATCTAGATTCTATCCCTCTGTTGATGCAGCCTAGAACTGTGTTGGCTTTTTTGGCAGCTGCTGCACACTGCTGGCTCATATTTAAATGGTTGTCCACTAGGATTCCAAGATCCCTCTCACAGTTGTTATGTGGGAGTAACGAGAAGCTCCCAGAATCCCCCGCCCGGCCGCATTCTGAACCAACTGGAGCCTCCGGGTGCACCTCAAGGGGAGCCCCATGTAGAGAGCGTTACAATAGTCTCGTGAAAGATTGTTTGCCGGGACTTTGCTGGAGAGGAATTCCCTTTAACCTAAATAAAAGAGGTGTTATCGGGAGGAGGAGTCTGCTTCATGGTCTTGGGAAGCCTCAGTCACAACAGCCCCCTCCTTTCTAGCACTGACGATGTTACCTAGTTAGGCAATGAAACGTCCGCAAGAAAAGAAAACCAAGTCTAGAGCGCACCAAATACCCCACAGTTCAGCTTTGAGCTACAAATGCTCTTTTCTATTCGCACATCTATATCGGTACAGTTCACAATCTTCATTTCGAGTTCCACCTGCCCAGACGTTTTCATCATTAATGGATGTTGTGTGAATCTAAGCTGCAAGTCAAGTATTGCTTCATTGCCCAAATCATTCCTAGCAAGCGAGCGCAGGGCGTGCGCCCACTTGGCTGTCCCTAAATCTGATAGCAGACATTTGGGGAGGAAATGGACACACAACTCCACAGGGTACAAAGCCACAAAAGGAGGAAGCCTCTTAAAACGCAGGAGGAGGAAGCAGGGGGGTTTCTGCAGAATCTGCATTTCAGCCCAACCTTCCAGCACCGAGGCCTTCCAGATGTGTGTTGGGATGAGAAAAATGGCTGTTATTTCAGAACATCTGGGACAGCACCCTGTTTGAGAAAAGGCTGCTTGACTTAACCAAGTGAAGAGAAAACGAGAAGGGTTGTGGTGGAAAACCCTGGACCGAGATGCCCTCCGCACTGTCACTCAGGCACTCGTGATGTCTCGCTTGGACTATTGCAACGCTCTCTACATGGGGCTCCCCTTGAGGTGCACTCGGAGGCTCCAGTTGGTTCAGAATGCGGCCGCGCTGGGAATTCTGGGAGCTTCTCGTTACTCCCACGTAACACCTCTCCTGCATGAGCTGCACTGGCTACCGGTGGCCTTCCGAGTGCGCTTCAAGGTGCTTGTCACCATCTTCAAATCGCTCCATGGCTCAGGGCCTAGCTACCTGCGGGACCGTCTCCTGCCACATACCTCCCTGCGTCCGATACGCTCCCACAGAGAGGGCCTACTGAGGTTACCAACCGCCGGTCAATGCCAGCTAGCGGTGCCCAGGGGTAGGGCCTTCTCTGTGGCAGGGCCGGCCCTCTGGAACGACCTACCCCCCAAACTTCGCACTATCACGGACCTTCCCCTCTTTCGCCGCTCACTTAAAACATATTTTTTTCAGCAAGCTGGTCTTGCGTAATAGTTTAGACTCTCATAATATAACATCTGCCAAATACGTATATGGATGTTAGATTTTAGGGGAATTTTAGCATAGGCTGGGTTGTAATTTTAATGTTCTTAAATTTTAGTACAGGTTAATTTAATTCGTTTTTAACTTTGGATATATTGTATGTTTTATATGGTTTTTTAATTTTTCCTGTACACCGCCCCGAGTCCCTTCGGGGAGAGGGGGCGGTTTATAAATCTAATAAATTATTATTATTATTATTATTATTATTATTATTATTATTATTATTATTATTATTATTATTATTATTATTATTATTATTATTATTATTATTATTATAAAAATAAGGATATGGGTGCAATCAATGGCTATATGTTAATATTGCAAAGGCATTTAATTTGGTAGGATATGAACAATAGTATTTATTGATAGATTTGGTTTTTTGTTCTGTCTTTATTATTTTATAGGCAATGTTCATACATGACACTCCTTCCCCCTCCTAGTTTCCGCACAATAGTCCTCTGAGGTGCGTAGGGTTGAGAGAGAGGGACAGATCCAGTCACCCCTTTGACTTCATGCCTAAAATGGGACTAGAACTCACAGTCTCCTGGTGACTGGGCCAAAGTCACCCTGCCTACTTTCATGGCTAAGGCGGCATTAGAACTCAGAGTCTCCTGGTGATTGGTCTAAAGTCACCCAACTGGCTTTCGTGCCTATGGTGGGACTAGAACTCACAGTCTCCTAGTCTTTGGGCCAAGGTCACCTAGCTGGCTGTCAGGCTGAAGGCAGGACTAGAACTCACAGTCTCCTGGTGATTGGCCAAAGTTATCCAACCAGCTTTCGTGGCTAAGGCGGGACTAGAACTCACAGCCTCCTGGTGATTGGTCCAAGGTGACCCAACCAGCTTTCATGCCTAAAGTGGGACTAGAACTCATAGTCTCCTGGTGATTGGCCCAAAGTCACTCAACCAGCATTCATACCTATGGCGAGACTAGAACTCACCGTCCCCTGATTTCCAGACCAGCACCTTAATCACTACACCAAACTGTCTATGTGACACCAGTCGGCAGATTAGAAATCCTATTTCGCATAGGATAGCAGCAGAATGCTTGAGATAAAATTGGATTGCCGCTGTTTGTGTCCCATACTGGCCCAAACAGCCATATTCAACAAACTTTATTTTTTTGAAGTAGCATGTCACAAATACAACTGTTTAATCTCTCCTCCATCTTATTAAAAGGCGCCATATAAAAGCTTTACTTGATCAAAAGCCATGTTGGGCTGCAGAGGTCAATATAGATAAAAATCCACATAAGGCTGACCACTTATTTCATTGAATTTGTGATGGCTGACCACTCCAGTAGATTCTGATCCACCATGGCTTAAACACCATGATAAAAGTTACAACATGGTGGCTCAGGGGCTAAGACGCTGAGCTTGTCGATCAGAAAGGTCGGCAGTTCTGTGGTTCGAATCCCTAGCGCCGCATAACGGAGGGAGCTCCCGTGACTCGTCCCAGCTTCTGCCAACCTAGCAGATCGAAAGCAGGTAAAAAATGCAAGTAGAAAAATAGGAACCACCTTTGGTGGGAAGGGAACAGCGTTCCGTGCTCCTTCGGTGTTTAGTCATTCCGGCCACATGACCACGGAGACGTCTTCGGACAGCACTGGCTCCTTGGCTTTGAAACGGAGATGAGCACCGCCCCCTAGAGTCGGGAACGACTAGCACATATGTGCGAGGGGAACTTTTACCTTTACCTTTATACTGCTCTCATTCTTCATGTATTCTGCTTAATTTGTTTATTTTTTTTCAGTCCTTTGCATCATATTGCTTACCTTTAGAAGGGAGTTACATGGGTAGGTCTGGTTATTATTATGTTTTAAAAGAAAACAATTATAAGTGCAGTGCTTTGTTGATCAAGAAATGCAAGCAGGAAAAAAGTTTACCGCAGCCTCAGTCCCTGGGCCAAAGCTGAGAGCAATTCGTCTTTTCAGCGCAATAAATAAAAACTGAGACACTGATGGGCCTTAAGGGAACATGACGGCAAATCTTTCGCAATGAAGTGAATACCCCAGCAGGTGCCTTTCAAGCCAATTGCTCAAGTTGACTCAAGCAAGGTCAGTTGTGCACTGCCAAAATATTTGCAAAATATATTTCTGCACAGTTAAATATAATTTATTCAACTCTCTCTCTCTCCCTCTCCCTTCCTCCCTCCCTCTCCCTCCCCCCCTCTGTGAGTGTGTGTGTAATATTACATAACACCCTGAATCATCAATAATCACACAGGCTATATTTGCACAATGCGCTTCATTAAAATGTGGTTGGGGATAGTCGGTTACTCAATTGGTTGTGAAATCTGCTTCTGCAGACCTGATCAACGACAGACCTAAACTACATTTAGGTGAGAAAGATAACCTACCACAATTATTTGCATTTATTTCAAAGCTATACAGGTAGTCCTTGACTTATGACCACAAAGGGGGGGCAACAGAATTTCAGTTGCTAAGCGAGACGATTGCAAAATGAATCGTGCATGATGTTAGAATCATCATCTTCTTCTTTTTTTGCCATAGCAGTTAAGCAAATCATTGCAGTTGTTAAGTGAATCACGTCATCTTTAAGCAAATCCACCTCCCCCCCCAACCCCCCATTGACTTGGCTTGTCAGAAGCTGTCTGGAAAGATTACCTACAGTGACCACATGACTCTGGGATATTGCAACCATCTATATCAGAGGTGGGCTGCTCCCGGTTCGGCCCCGATCAGGCGAACTGGTAGTGGCAGCGGCAGGAGGCTCCGCCCACCCACCAGGACGCTTCTGCACATGTGCAGAAGCATCACGCGTGAGCGCGATTGAACTAGTGGCCAAATCCCTATCCCAGATTGCATTTCTTTCTTCGAGAAAAGCAAGACAACAAAAAGTCACATTTGCACACAAGAAAGATGCACCTTTGCTTCTAAAATGAGATAATCATACAATACAATACAATAGCAAAGTTGGAAGGGACCTTGGAGGTTGTCTAGTCCAGCCCTCTGCTTAGGCAGAAAACCCTACACCACTTCAGACAAGTGGCTATCCAATATCTTCTTAAAGACTTCCAGTGTTGGAGCATTCACAACTGCTGGAGGCAAGCAGTTCCACTGATTAATTGTTCTCACTGTCAGGAAATTTCTCCTCAATTCTAAGTTGCTTCTCTCCTTGATTAGTTTCCACCCATTGCTTCTTGTTCTACCCTCAGGTGCTTTGGAGAATAGTTTGACTCCCTCTTCTTTGTGGCAGCCTCTGAGATATTGGAACATGGCTATCATGTCTCCCCTGGTCCTTCTTTCTATTAAATTAGACATACCCAGTTTCTGCAACCGTTCTTCATATGTTTTAGTCTCCAGTCCCCTCATCCTCTTGGTTGCTCTTCTCTGCACTCTTTCTAGAGTCTCCACATTTTTTCTACATCGTGGTGACCAAAACTGGATGCCGTATTCCAAGTGTGGCCTTCCCAAGGCCTTATAAAGTGGTATTAACCCTTCACGTGATCTTGATTCTATCCCTCTGTTGATGCAGCCTAGAACTGTGTTGGCTTTTTTGGCAGCTGCTGCCCACGGCTGTCTCCTATCTAAATGGTTGTCCACTAGGACTCCCAAGATCCCTTTCACAGTTACTGCTATTGAGCAAGATGCCACCTATACTATACCTATGCATTTGGTTTTTCTTGCCTCAGTGTAGAACCTTACTTTTTTCACCATTGAATTTCATTTTGTTAGATAGCGCCCACTGTTCAAGTTTGTCAAGATCCTTCTGTATCCTAAGCCTATCTTCTGGAGTGTCTTCTTCCAACACTGCCATGCTACAACCTAGGTCTCTGGAGAATATACCGGACCTCGCTTTTTTCTTACTGAAAAGAAGAAAAAAGCTTGCTCTTCTCTGCACTCTTTCTAGAGTCTCCACATCTTTTCTACATTGTGGTGACCAAAACTGGATGCCGTATTCCAAGGGTGGCCTTCCCAAGGCCTTATAAAGTGGTATTAACCCTTCACGTGATCGTGATTCTATCTCTCTATTTATGCAGCCTAGAATTGTGTTGGCTTTTTTGGCAATGGTCTCTCTCTCTCCCCCCACCCCTCACCTCTGGGGTGTATTCTCCGTTTGTTTCACAACAACAAAAATGACTGCAACTACTATCTTGTGACGTCATTGCTCCATTGTCCTATGACAGGGGTCTGCAAAGTCGGCTCTTTTAAGACTGGTGGACTTCAATTCCCAGAATTCCCCAGCCAGCTATGCTGGCTGGGGAACTCTGGGAGTTGAAGTCCACCAGTCTTAAAAGAGCCGACTTTGCAGACCCCTGTCCTATGAGACTCAAAAGCATGCACGCTCATTGCTTAATTAAGGCAATTAAACAAAACATGTAATTTTCCAGCGTCAAATATGATGGGTTAAATAGCAAGATGGACTGGTAAGAAGTTAGTTCAGGACTCAATAATAATTACCACCCCCCAATACTTAAATCACAACAACCTTGAAAATACACAGAAATGCAAAACAGAATCCCAATACTAGATAGGCAAAACTTGAGAACATTGCTGCACTTATAGTTGCTATTCCACAACTCAAAAGCTTTCAGAGTGGCCTTATTAACTTTCCAGGGAAATATATGTATAAAAATAGCCGTTATTGCTGAATAAATTACAGGCAAAAGGGGCCAATTTGCAGAAAACAGAACATTAATGCATTTTTAATGGCTGAGTTAAGAGCACAACGGCATTGAGTGTTGTAATTCCTGTGCATTAGCAATGTTTGTATACATTAGGCAGTAATGCTATGTCAAATGTAGTTCCAAAAGCCAAAAAGAAAGAGAAAGAGAGAGAGAGAGAGAGAGAGAGAGAGAGAGAGAGAGAGAGAGAGAGAGAGAGAGAGAGACTTAAATTTTAGTAATCTTTTCTTAAAAGCAGAAACACTTTCTCCCAACCGCTGTGTGAGATTTTGAAGCTGTTCTCCTTAACATGTCAAATAAAATAGATACAGATAATAGATAAATAGATAAAATAAAAGGAAAATAATGGGACAGTGTTTTCCTTCAATGTCGGCATTTCAATGCTTAACAAGAGCGAAAACACAATCACGTTAAATCTTCTGGGCTGTTAAATCTCTTAGGCTGTTTCAATACAAGTTCTTTTGGAAGGTGGACGCAAGTCCACCTTTACTGGACTTGTGTGATTCAAAGGCCAAGCAGTGATTACTAGAAATTACATGATAATATCCTCCATTTGCCATTATTCCAAAATTCTGGTATGCAAATACTGCAGTGAGAATATCAGATTACTTCATTTGTCTTCCCCCTCCTCCATTGCATCAAATGTTGGGAGCCAATGGGTAATTTGTTTTCTTTCTTTATTCACCCTCTCTCCTTTCATAATTGTGAAATAAAATTTCCCTCCATATGATAGTCTGACTTTAAGGCATTTGTCCAGTGATTTTATAAGGAGTTATCGGAATGGGCCTCAGGACCAGTGGTGGGTTTCTGCAGGTTCGCACCTACTCGCAAGAGCCAGTTGGTGAAATTTAGAGAACCGGTGAGAGGGGGTTCCACCGGCATACCTGGAAGTAAATCTGGCCCACCACTGCCAGTGACCCAACGGAAAGGAAAGGAAAGGAAATGAAGGAAAGAAAGAAAGAAAGAAAGAAAGAAAGAAAGAAAGAAAGAAAGAAAGAAAGAAAGAAAGAAAGAAAGAAAGAATTTATCATCACAATTGAGTTCAAAATTTTGGTTGCTAAGCAAGAGCGTTGTTAAATGAGTTTCACCACATTTTAAAGGGTGGCCACTCCCACTCTGTCACATGACTGCCAAGCCACGCCCACAAAATAGGCCACACCTACAGAGTAGGTTCTAAAAAAATTTGAAACCCACCACTGCTCAGGACCTATTTATCAAGTGGTCTATGAAACCA